>CM059816.1:42354632-42467132 GCA_030435695.1 Brachymystax lenok tsinlingensis
ACAGCACTTCAGGGCATCACCTAATAAACAACACTTACAAGCTGCTCCTATCACTCCTCCTTTCCCTGTACTTGAGAAATGCATCCCTCCTTCCCTCCTCCCTCCTTCCTTCCTTCCTTCCTTCCTTCCTTCCTTCCTTCCTTCCTTCCTTCCTTCCTTCCTTCCTTCCTTCCTTCCTTCCTTCCTTCCTTCCTTCCTTCCTTCCTTCCTTCCTTCCTTCCTTCCTTCCTTCCTTCCTTCCTTCCCTCCCTCCTTCCTTCCCTCCCTCCTTCCTTCCTTCCTTCCTTCCTTCCTTCCTTCGTCCCTCCTGTGAGGTAAGTCCTTGTCTGACCAGCTAGGATTGTTGAAGCCAGATAGTGGTAACCATGACGTCTAGATCGCTGATTACCTCAACCAAGGAAGGAGTTGGAACAGGGCCCATCTCTCTACCCCCCTCACTCACTCACACTTTCAAACACACACACATATATACACACACACACACATATGTATACACACACACACACACACACACACATATATATTAATATATATATATACACACACACACACACACACACACACACACACACACACACACACACACACACACACACACACACACACACATACATACATACATACATACATACATACATACATACATACATACATATACACACACACACACACACACACACACACACACACAGTGAAGATGTTAGAGAGGCGTGTACTGTTCAGTAGGAGCTCAACACCTCCCCCTGCTGTTAAAAATGGGTAGTGAGGGTTCTATAGAGGCTGCCTCTGACAGATGTGGCTGCTTACTGAACACTCATACATACACACACACGTATGTATATGCATGCATACATACATACATACATACATGCATACACACATGCATACACACATACACACATGCATGCACACACAGAAGTTTACATACACCTTAGCCAAATACATTTAAACTCAGTTTTTCACAATTCCTGACATTTAATCCTAGTAAAAATTCCCTGTCTTAGGTCAGTTAGGATCACCACTTTATTTTAACAATGTGAAATGTCAGAATAATAGTAGAGAGAATTATTTATTTCAGCTTTTGTTTCTTTCATCACATTCCCAGTGGGTCAGAAGTTTACATACACTTAGGTTGGATTCATTAAAACTCGTTTTTCAACCACTCCACAAATTTCTTGTTAACAAACTATAGTTTTGGCAAGTCGGTTAGGACATCTACTTTGTGCATGACACAAGTCATTTTTCCAACAGTTGTTTACAGACAGATTATTTCACTTATCATTCACTGTATCACAATTCCAGTGGGTCAGAAGTTTACATACAATAAGTTGACTGTGCCTTTAAACAACTTGGAAAATTCAAAAAGATGTCATGGCTTTAGAAGTTTCTGATAGGGTATTTTACATAATTTTAGTCAATTGGAGGTGTACCTGTGGATGTATTGCAAGGCCTACCTTCAAACTCAGTGCATCTTTGCTTGACATCATGGGAAAATCAAAAGAAATCAGCCAAGCCAAAAAAATGGTAGACCTCCACAAGTCTGGTTTATCCTTGGGAGCAATTTCCAAACGCCTGAAGGTACCACGTTCATCTGTATAAACAATAGTACGCAAGTATAAACACCATGGGACCACGCAGCCGTCATACCGCTCAAATCAATCCCAGAACAACAGCAAAGGACCTTGTGAAGTTGCTGGAGGAAACAGGTACAAAAGTATCTATATCCACAGTAAAACGAGTCCTATATCGACATAACCTGAAAGGCCGCTCAGCAAGGAAGAAGCCACTAATCCAAAACCAGCATTAAAAAGCCAGACTACGGGTTGCAACTGCACATGTGGACAAGGATCGTACTTTTTGGAGAAATGTCCTCTGGTCTGATGAAACAAAAATAGAACTGTTTGGCCATTATGACCATGGTTATGTTTGGAGGAAAAAGGGGGAGGCTTGCAAGCCAAAGAACACCATCCCAACCGTAATGCACGGGGGTGGCAGCATCATGTTGTAGGGGTGCTTTCCTGCAGGACGGGCTGGTGCACTTTACAAAATAGATGGCATCATGAGGAAGGAAAATTATGTGGATATATTGAAGCAACATCTCAAGACATCAGTCAGGAAGTTAAAGCTTGGTCGCAAATGGGTCTTCCAAATAGACAATGACCCCAAGCATACTTCCAAAGTTGTGGCAAAATGGCTTACGGACAACAAAGTCAAGGTATTGGAGTGGCCATCACAAAGCCCTGACCTCAATCTTATAGAAAATTTGTGGGCAGTACTGAAAAAGCGTGTGCGAGCAAGGAGGCCTACAAACCTGACTCAGTTACCCCAGCTCTGTCAGGAGGAATGGGCCACAATTCACCCAACTTATTGTGGGAAGCTTGTGGAAGGCTACTCAAAACGTTTGACCCAAGTTAAACAATTTAAAGGGAACGCTACCAAATACTAATTGAGTTTATGTAAACTTCTGACCAACTGGGAATGTGATGAAAGAAATAAAAGCTGAAAGAAATCATTCTCTCTACTAATATTCTGACATTTCACATTCTTAAAATAAAGTGGTGATCCTAACTGACCTAAGACAGGGCATTTTTACTAGGATTAAATGTCAGGAATTGTGAAAAACTGAGTTTAAATGTATTTGGCTAAGGTGTATGTAAACTTCCGACTTCAACTGTACATACATGCATGCACACATACATACATACTGTGAGGGGAAAAAAGTATTTGATCCCCTGCTGATTTTGTACGTTTGCCCACTGACAAAGAAATGATCAGTCTATAATTTTAATGGTAGGTTTATTTGAACAGTGAGAGACAGAATAACAACAAAAAATCCAGAAAAACGCATGTGAAAAATGTTATGAATGGAATTGCATTTTAATGAGGGAAATAAGTATTTGACCCCTCTGCAAAACATGACTTAGTACTTGGTGGCAAAACCCTTGTTGGCAATCACAGAGGTCAGACGTTTCTTGTAGTTGGCCACCAGGTTAGCACACATCTCAGGAGGGATTTTGTCCCACTCCTCTTGCAGATCTTCTCCAAGTCATTAAGGTTTTGAGGCTGACGCTTGGCAACTCAAACCTTCAGCTCCCTCCACAGATTTTCTATGGGATTAAGGTCTGGAGACTGGCTAGGCCACTCCAGGACCTTAATGTGCTTCTTCTTGAGCCACTCCTTTGTTGCCTTGGCCGTGTGTTTTGGGTCATTGTCATGCTGGAATACCCATCCACGACCCATTTTCAATGCCCTGGCTGAGGGAAGGAGGTTCTCACCCAAGATTTGACGGTACATGGCCCCGTCCATCGTCCCTTTGATGCGGTGAAGTTGTCCTGTCCCCTTAGCAGAAGAACACCCCCAAAGCATAATGTTTCCACCTCCATATTTGACGGTGGGCATGGTGTTCTTGGGGTCATAGGCAGCATTCCTCCTCCTCCAAACACGTCGAGTTGATGCCAAAGAGCTCCATTTTGGTCTCATCTGACCACAACACTTTCAACCAGATGTCCTCTGAATCATTCAGATGTTCATTGGCAAACTTCAGACGGGCATGTATATGTGCTTTCTTGAGCAGGGGGACCTTGCTGGCGCTGCAGGATTTCAGTCCTTCACGGCGTAGTGTGTTACCAATTGTTTTCTTGGTGACTATGGTCCCAGCTGCCGTGAGATCATTGACAAGATCCTCCCATGTAGTTCTGGGCTGATTCCTCACCGTTCTCATGATCATTGCAACTCCACGTGTTGAGATATTGCATAGAGCCCCAGGTCGAGGGAGATTGACAGTTATTTTGTGTTTCTTCCATTTGCTGCGAATAATCGCACCAACTGTTGTCACCTTCTCACCAAGCTGCTTGGCGATGGTCTTGTAGCCCATTCCAGCCTTGTGTAGGTCTATGATCTTGTCCCTGACATCCTTGGAGAGCTCTTTGGTCTTGGCCATGGTGGAGAGTTTGGAATCTGATTGATTGCTTGCTTCTGTGGACAGGTGTCTTTTGTACAGGTAACAAACTGAGATTAGAGCACTCCCTTTAAGAGTGTGCTCCTAATCTCAGCTCGTTACCTGTATAAAAGACACCTGGGAGCCAGAAATCTTTCTGATTGAGAGGGGGTCAAATACTTATTTCCCTCATTAAAATGCAATTCCATTCATAAAAAATTTCACATGCGTTTTTCTGGATTTTTTTGTTGTTATTCTGTCTCTCACTGTTCAAGTAAACCTACATTTAAAATTATAGACTAATCATTTCTTTGTCAGTGGGAAAATGTACAAAATCAGCAGGGGATCAAATACCTTTTCCCCTCACTGTACATCCATACATACAGTGGGGCAAAAAAGTATTTAGTCAGCCACCAATTGTGCAAGTTCTCCAACTTAAAAAGATGAGAGAGGCCTGTAATTTTCATCATAGGTACACTTCAACTATGACAGACGAAATGAGAAAAAGAAATCCAGAAAATCACATTGTAGGATTTTTAATTTATTTATTTGCAAATTATGGTGGAAAATAAGTATTTGGTCAATAACAAAAGTTCTCAATACTTTGTTATATACCCTTTGTTGGCAATGACAGAGGTCAAACGTTTTCTGTAAGTCTTCACAAGGTTTTCACACACTGTTGCTGGTATTTTGGCCCATTCCTCCATGCAGATCTCCTCTAGAGCAGTGATGTTTTGGGGCTGTCGCTGGGCAACACGGACTTTCAACTCCCTCCAAAGATTTTCTATGGGGTTGAGATCTGGAGACTGGCTAGGCCACTCCAGGACCTTGAAATGCTTCTCACGAAGCCACTCCTTCGTTCAGGCGGTGTGTTTGGGATCATTGTCATGCTGAAAGACCCAGCCACGTTTCATCTTCAATGCCCTTGCTGATGGAAGGAGGTTTTCACTCAAAATCTCACGATACATGGCCCCATTCATTCTTTCCTTTACACGGATCAGTCAGTCCTGGTCCCTTTGCAGAAAAACAGCCCCAAAGCATGATGTTTCCACCCCCATGCTTCACAGTAGGTATGGTGTTCTTTGGATGCAACTCAGCATTCTTTGTCCTCCAAACACGACGAGTTGAGTTTTTACCAAAAGTTCTATTTTGGTTTCATCTGACCATATGACATTCTCCCAATCCTCATCTGGATCATCCAAATGCTCTCTAGCAAACTTCAGACGGGCCTGAACATGTACTGGTTCAAGCAGGGGGACACGTCTGGCACTGCAGGATTTGAGTCCCTGGCGGCGTAGTGTGTTACTGATGGTAGGCTTTGTTACTTTGGTCCCAGCTCTCTGCAGGTCATTCACTAGGTCCCCGTGTGGTTCTGGGATTTTTGCTCACCGTTCTTGTGATCATTTTGACCCCACGGGTGAGATCTTGCGTGGAGCCCCAGATCGAGGAAGATTATCAGTGGTCTTGTATGTCTTCCATTTCCTAATAATTGCTCCCACAGTTGATTTCTTCAAACCAAGCTGCTTACCTATTGCAGATTCAGTCTTCCCAACCTGGTGTAGGTCTACAATTTTGTTTCTGGTGTCCTTTGACAGCTCTTTGGTCTTGGCCATAGTGGAATTTGGAGTGTGACTGAGATTGTGGACAGGTGTCTTTTATACTGATAACAAGTTCAAACAGGTGCCATTAATACAGGTAACGAGTGGAGGACAGAGGAGCCTCTTAAAGAAGAAGTTACAGGTCTGTGAGAGCCAGAAATCTTGCTTGTTTGTATGTGACCAAATACTTATTTTCCACCATAATTTGCAAATAAATTCATAAAAAATCCTACAATGTGATTTTCTGGATTTTTTTCCCTCATTTTGTCTGTCATAGTTGAAGTGTACCTATGATGAAAATTACAGGCCTCTCTCATCTTTTTAAGTGAGAGAACTTGCACAATTGGTGGCTGACTAAATACTTTTTTGCCCCACTGTATATACACACATTGAAAGAGCAGGCCTAACTGTTCCTATGATACTATGGCTGTTGGCACTGAATGTTACGTGATGCAGTCGTCGACACAGAGAGATGTGATGTATGTATTTTTCTGGCCCTTGAATCTCTCTGTTGTTTACACTACCCTACATGGATAGGTGGAGAGAGAGAAGGAGGAGTAGAAGGGGGGGATGAGTGGAGGGGAAGGGCGGGGTAGTATTGGGACTAGCCTTCACCCTCAATGACGGAATTTCCCTACATTTGTCATCGGACCATTGTTTCAGCTGTGTCCGTGTGTATGTGCGTGTGAGTGAGTGAATGTGTGTTGGGACATTGAGTTGCCATTGTCATTATTGTACGATGGAATGTGTGATAGAAGGCTGACATTTAAGGCAAAGGGTTGGAGTGTGTGTGTGTGTGTGTGTGTGTGTGTGTGTGTGTGCGTGCGTGTGCGTCTGCGTGTGTGCGTCTGTGTGTATGTTTTGGATAGGGCTGTAGTGCTGTCACAGCTGCTGCTGGGATAGGTGAAGGGGGTTCAGATTCCTACGCAACAAGAGAACACACAGACTCCAGTCACACACACACACACACATTTATACATACTCTGCACCGTCAAACCACAGGTCTCCCCTGCCCTCCTTCCTTTTTCAAAATACTACTTTTTCCCTTCACTCTATCCTTCTTCCTCCCCCACCCTTTCCCTGCTCGTCCTACAGTTTCCATCCAGTCTATTAGCTCTTCATGATTTGTTTATGTCTCTCTCTCTCTCTGATTCAATAAAATGTAATTTGATTTAATTCAAGGGGCTTTATTGGCATAGGAAACACATGTTTACATTGCTAAGGCAAGTGAAATATATAATAAACAAAAGTGAAATAAACAATTAAAAAAGAACAGTTATGCAAAAGTTCAGAAAGAATAGATACATTTCAATTGTCATATTATGTCTATATGCAATGTTAAATATAAATATGGATTGTATTTACAAGGGTGTTTGTTCTTCACAAGTTGCCCGTTTCTTTTGGCAACAGGTCACATCTTGCTGCTGTGGTATTTCACCCAATAGATATGGGATTTCTTTTCAAATTCTTTGTGGGTCTGTCTACTCTGAGGGAAATATGTGTTTCTAATATGGTCATACATTTGGCAGGAGGTTAGGAAGTGCAGCTCAGTTTCCATCTCATTTTGTGGGCAGTGTGCACATAGCCTATCTTCTCTTGAGAGCCAGGTCTGCCTACGGCAGCCTCTCAATAGCAAGGCTATGCTCACTGAGTCTGTACATAGTCAAAGATTTACTTCATTTTGGGTCAGTCACAGTGGTCAGGTACTCTGCCATTGTGTACTCTCTGTTTAGGGCCAAATAGCATTCTAGTTTGCTCAATTTTTATGTTAATTATTTCCAATGTGTCAAGTAATTATCTTTTTGTTTTCTCATGATTTGGTTGGGTCTAATTTTGTTGCTGTCCTGGGGCTCTGTGGGGTGTGTTTGTGTTTGTGAACAGAGCCCCAGGACCAGCTTGCTTAGGGGACTCTTCTCCAGGTTCATCTCTCTGTAGGTGATGGGTTTGTTATGGAAGATTTGGGAATCGCTTCCTTTTAGGTGGTTGTAGAATTTAACATATTTTTTATGGATTTTGATAATTAGCGGGTATCTGCCTAATTCTGCTCTGCATACATTATTTGGTGTTTTACGTTGTACACTGAGGATATTTTTTGAGGATTCTGCATGCAGCCTCAATTTGATGTTTGTCCCATTTTGTGAATTCTGGGTTGGTGTGCGGACCCCAGACCTCACAACCATAAAGGACCATTTTTATTTATTTATCTTTATTTAACTAGGCAAGTCAGTTATGAACAAAATCTTATTTACAATTACGGCCTACCTCGGCCAAACCCAGACGACGCTGGGCCAATTGTTATGCCTCCCTATGGCAATAGGTTCTATCACTGATTCAAGTATTTTTTAGCTAGATCCTAATTGGTATGTCGAATTTTATGTGCCTTTTGATGGCGTAGACGGCCCTTGCCTTGTCTCTCAGATCGTTCACAGCTTTGTGGAAGTTACCTGTGGCACTGATGTTTAGGCCGAGGTATGTATAGTTTTTTTGTGTGCTCTAGGTCAACGGTGTCTAGATGGAATTTCGTATTTGTGGTCCTGGCAACTGGACCTTTTTTGGAACACTATTATTTTTGTCTTACTGACATTTACTGTCAGGGCCCAGTTCTGGCAGAATCTGTGCAGAAGATCTAGGTGCTGCTGTAGGCCCTCCTTGGTTGGGGACAGAAACACCAGATCATTAGCAAACAGTAGACATTTGACTTCAGATCCTAGCAAGGTGAGGCCGGGTGCTGCAGACAGTTCTAGTGCCCTCACCAATTAGTTGATATATACAGTACCAGTCAAAAGTTTGGACAAGGAGAGTGAAGGAGTGCACAATCACACGACCTCAACTCAATTGAGATGAGTTGGAACGCAGAGTGAAGGAAAAGCAACCAACAAGTGCTCAGCATATGTTGGAACTCTTTCAAGACTGTTGGAAAAGCATTCCAGGTGAAGCTGGTTGAGAGAATGCCAAGAGTGTGCAAAGCTGTCATCAAGGCAGGGTGGCTACTTTGAATAATCTCATATAAATTATATTTTGATTTGTTGGTTACTTGATTTTGTTGGTAACACTTTGGTTACTACATGATTCCATTTGTGTTATTTCATAGTTTTGATGTCTTCACTATTTTCATACAATGTAGAAAATAGTAAAAGAAATACTGGAATAAGTAGGTGTGTCCAAACTTTTGACTGGTACTGTATGTTGAAGAGGGTGGGGCTCAAGCTGCATCCCTGTCTCACCCCATGGCCCTGTGGAAATAAATGTTTTTTTTTTTGCCAATTTTAACCGCACACTCAATGTTTGTTTACTTGGATGTTATAATGTTGTATGTTTTTCGTTCAACACCACTTTCCATCAATTTGTATAGCAGACCCTCATGCCAAATTGAGTCAAAAGCTTTTTTGAAATCATCAAAGCATGAGAAGACTTTGCCTTTGTTTTTGTTTGTTTCTCAATTAGGGTGTGCAGGGTGAATAAGTTGTCTGTCGTATGGAAATTTGTTAAAAAAGGAAATTTGACATTTGCTCAGTCTGCATTTAATGATAATGCAGAGGATTTCCCAAGGTTGCTGTTGATGCATATGAGATATTGGGATCAAATTTGTCTCCACCTTTGTGGATTGGGGTGTCAGTCCTTGGTTCCAAATATTGTGGAGGATGCCAGAGCTGAGAATGATGTTAAAGAGTTTAAGTATAGCCAATTGGAATTTGTGGTCTGTATATTTTATCATTTCATTGAGGATACCATCAACAACACAGGCCCTTTTGGGTTGGAGGGTTTGTATTTTGTCCTGTAGTTCATTCAATGTAATTGGAGAATCTAGTGGGTTCTGGTAGTCTTTATTAGTTGATTCTAAGATTTGTATTTGATCATGTACAGTGCCAGTGCCAACCTGTAATTTAAATCGATTTTTATTTGGATTTCATGTAATGGACATACACAAAGTATATGTGAACTTAGTGAAGAGAAATTTAAAAAAATAATAAAAAAAAGGAAAAGCTGTGCGTGTGTATTCACCCCCTTTGCTATGAAGCCCTTAAATAAGATCTGGTGCAACCAATTACCTTCACAAGTCACATAATTAGTTAAATAAAGTCCACCTGTGTGCAATCTAAGTGTCACATGATCTCAGTACATATACACCTGTTCTGAAAGGCCCCAGAGTCTGCAACATCACTAAGCAAGGGGCACCACCAAGCAAGTGGCACCATGAAGACCAAGGAGCTCTCCAAACAGGTCAGGGACAAAGTTGTGGAGAAGTACAGATCAGGGTTGGGTTATAAAAAAATATCAGAAACATGAACATCCCACGGAGCACCATTAAATCCATTGTTAAAAAATTGTAAGAACATGGCACCACAACAAACCTACCAAGAGAGGGCCGCCCACCAAAACCCACGGACCAGGCAAGGAGGGCATTAATCAAAGAGGCAACAAAGAGACCAAAGATAACCCTGAAGGAGCTGCAAAGCTCCACAGCGGAGATTGGAGCATCTGTCCATAGGACCACTTTAAGCCATACACTCCACAGAGCTTGGAGCCATTGCTTAAAGAAACAAATAAGCAAACACGTTTGGTGTTCGCCAAAAGGCATGTGGGATGCTCCCCAAACATATGGAAGAAGGTACTCTGGTCAGATGAGACAACAATTGAGCTTTTTGGCCATCAAGGAAACGCTATGTCTGGTGCAAACCCAACACCTCCCATCACCCAGAGAACACCATCCCCACAGTGAAGCATGGTGGTGGCAGCATCATGATGTGGGGATGTTTTTAATCAGCAGGGACTGGGGAACTGGTCAGAATTGAAGGAATGATGGATGGTGCTAAATACAGGGAAATTCTTTATACTGCTAAAGCAACACTTGAGTGGTGAATAGTTATGCACGCTCAAGTTTTCTGTTTTTTTTGTCTTATTTCTTTATTGTTTCACAATAAAAAATATTTTGCATTTTCAAAGTGGTAGGCATGGTATGTAAATCAAATGATACAAAACCCCCAAAAATCTATTTTAATCCCAGGTTGTAAGGCAACAAAATAGGAAAAATGCCAAGGGGGTGAATACTTTTGCAAGCCACTGTATATGTTTTTGCTGTTTGTTCTTTGTTATAGAGCAAAAACATTGGAGAAGTGGTTTATCCATACATCTCCATTTTGGATAGATCTTTTCTTAATGTTGTTTGTTTAGTGTGTTCCAATTTTCCCAGAAGGGGTTAGAGTCTGTGTATTCTTCAATTACATTGAGCTGATTTCTGACGTACTGTTCCTTCTTTTTCCGTAGTGTATTTCTGTATTGTTTTAGTGATTCACCATAGTGAAGGCGTATGCTCAGGTTTTCTGGGTCTCTATGTTTTTGGCTTGATAGGTTTTTCAATTTCTTTCTTGGTTTGATGAAGAATGCAAAAACCAATTTGTCATTCCCCTCTCTCTCTCTCATTCATATCTACTCTGTTGGCAGGCGCACCCAGAGCATATGTTGCCAAATCACTTAATAGAAAGACTCTTCATTTAGATTCACTGTTAATTAATGCTTCATCCAATCTATCAAAAGACTAAAGATAACCATCAAATTAACTTTCTCTCTCTCTCTCTTTGTCTCTCTCTCTCTTTGTCTCTCTCTCTCTCTCTCTCTCTCTCTCTCTCTCTCTCTCTCTCTCTCTCTCTTTGTCTCTCTTTGTCTCTCTCTCTCTGTGTCTCTTTCTCTCTTTGTCTCTCTCTGTGTTTCTCTCTCTCTCTCTCTCTTTGTCCCTCAAATTAACTCTCTCTCTCTCTCTCTCTCTCTCTCTCTCTCTCTCTCTCTCTCTCTCTCTCTCTCTCTCTCTCTGTCTCTTTGTCTCTCTCTCTCTCTCTCTCTCTCTCTGTGTCTCTCTCTCTGTGTCTCTCTCTCTTTGTCTCTCTCTGTCTCTCGCTCTCTCTCGCTCTCTCTGTGTCTCTCTGTGTCTCTGTGTCTCTCTCTCTCTCTCTCTCTCTCTCTCTCTCTCTCTCTCTGTGTCTCTCTCTCTCTCTGTGTGTCTCTTTCTCTGTCTCTCTCAGGAGTTGGATGGAGGGATATATAACCATGTGAAGGACTATCTGATCTCTATCTGTCGAACAGAGTTGGAGGCCTTTCAGGCCATACACAACACCTTCCAGTTCCTACTGGACAAATCCAACAGGGTAAGACGATGTGTGGTGTGTGCGTGTGTGCGTGTGCGTGTGTGTGCACATGCATGCTTAATCCTGCATATCTCTGTCTCTCTCAGGTGATGCAGGAGTTTAACCAGCAGCTCTTCATGCAGGAGAACCCTGTGTTTCATAAAGCACAAGACTTCCAGTTCCAACCCAGCGACTGTGACACGGTGAGACACACACATTCACTCACTCACTCACTCACAGACACACACTCACACGCACGTCTTGTGTCCCTTCGTGCACAGTCGGACAGACACACACACACACACTAACAGGCCTCGTGTATTTGAGTTGTCCTTACTTAACTGTCATATGCTGTGTTCATGCGCTCGCCTCTCGGGGAACGTTCTAAGTACAGAACGACTTTCTGAATGTAGAAAAACGAGTTAGTGTGATCTTCTTCCTACGGTGATGTTTCTGAACACATCACTTCTCTTCTCTGTAGTCTCTGTGTGACTGACTCTGTGCCATCACATGTTTAAACACTCCTTCTGTAAACTATTATGTCTGTGGTATCTTTATCTATATCTGTGTAACTGTCTCTGTGTAACTGTCTCTGTGTGTCTATGTAACTGTGTCTGTGTAACTGTTACAGTGTCTGTGTTACTGTCTCTGTGTACCTGTCTATGTGTAACTGTCACTGTGTAACTGTGTCTGTGTATCTGTGTAACTGTCTGTGTGTCTGTGTAACTGTCTCTGTCTAACTGTATCTATGTGTCTATATAACTGTGTCTGTGTAACTGTGTCTGTGTAACTGTCTCTGTGTAACTGTCTCTGTGTGTCTGTGTAACTGTTACTGTCTCTGTGTAACTGTGTCTGTGTAACTGTCTCTGTGCAACGGTGTCTGTATGTCTATGTAACTGTTACTGTCTCTGTGTAACTGTGTCTGTGTAACTGTCTCTGTGCAACGGTGTCTGCATGTCTATGTAACTGTTACTGTCTCTGTGTAACTGTGTCTGTGTAACTGTCTCTGTGTAACTGTCTCTGTATGTCTATGTAACTGTTACTGTGTCTGTGTTACTGTCTCTGTGTAACTGTATCTATGTAACTGTCTGTGTGTCTATGTAACTGTCTCTGTGTAACTGTATCTATGTAACTGTGTCTGTGTAACTGTTACTGTCTCTGTGTAACTGTCTCTGTGTAACGGTCTCTGTGTAACTGTCTCTTTGTGTCTATATAACTGTTACTGTCTCTGTGTAACTCTCTGTGTGTCTATGTAACTGTGTCTGTGTAACTGTCTATGTGTAACTGTCTCTGTGTAACTGTATCTATGTGTCTGTGTATCTGTCTCTGTGTAACTGTCTGTGTGTATGTGTAACTGTCTCTGTGTAACTGTATCTATGTGTCTGTGTAACTGTTACTGTCTCTGTGTAACTGTCTCTGTGTGTCTGTGTAACTGTTACTGTGTCTGTGTTACTGTGTCTGTGTAACTGTCTCTATGTAACTATCTCTGTGTGTCTGTGTAACTGTTACTGTCTCTGTGCAACTGTTACTATCCCTGTGTAACTGTATCTATGTAACTGTCTGTGTATCCCTGTGTAACTGTCTGTTACTATCCCTGTGTATCTGTCTCTGTGTGTCTATGTAACTGTGTCTGTGTAACTGTTACTGTGTCTGTGTATCTGTCTCTGTGTATCTGTCTCTGTGTAACTGTCTCTGTGTGTCTATGTAACTGTGTCTGTGTAACTGTTACTGTGTCTGTGTATCTGTCTCTGTGTAACTGCCTCTATGTAACTGTGTCTGTGTAACTGTAACTGTGTCTGTGTATCTGTCTCTGTGTATCCGTCTCTGTGTATCTGTCTCTGTGTATCTGTCTCTGTGTAACTATCTCTGTGTAACTGTCTCTGTGTAACTGTCTCTGTGTATCTGTCTCTGTGTAACTGTCTCTGTGTAACTGTCTCTGTGTAACTGTCTCTGTGTGTCTGTGTAACTGTCTCTGTGTATCTGTCTCTGTGTAACTGTCTCTGTGTAACTGTCTCTGTGTGTCTGTGTAACTGTGTCTGTGTATCTGTCTCTGTGTATCTGTCTCTGTGTAACTGTCTCTGTGTAACTGTCTCTGTGTGTCTGTGTAACTGTGTCTGTGTATCTGTCTCTGTGTAACTTCTTTCTCCACTGATCTACAACACCTATAGTATGTGTCTCTCTATTTTTCTGTCTGTCACTACTAACTATTTTCCCTTCCGTGTCTTTCTCCTTCAAACCTTTTCAACCTTTGCTAACTCTTTCTCCCCTAACACCTATCTGTGTGTGTATGCGCGTGTGTGTGTCAGACTCTGAGCTCGGTGCAGAAGTTGGTGGACATTGAGCCTTCGCCCGTCAGTGCCATGAGGATGACGCTGGCACAGGTAGACCTAACCGCTAGTCTCTAATCGCCAAGCCACCACCAACCATTTAGAACCATAACATGACCATGGCTGCATGCTATCCAACCATTGTAATGGCGCATTATATCCATAACAAGCACACTGATTAACCTCAACCATAACCGTGGTTGCTAAATGACTTTATACATGCTGAACGACCACAAGGTAGTAGTTGTGACCATGACCTCTGATGGTTGATCTGTTACCATGGCTGTTCACTACAACCATTACCATGGCTGTTCACTACAACCATTACCATGGCTGTTCCCTACAACCATTACCATGCTGTTCCACTACAACCATTACCATGGCTGTTCACTACAACCATTACCATGGCTGTTCCACTACAACCATTACCGTGGCTGTTCACTACAACCATTACCGTGGCTGTTCACTACAACCATTACCATGGCTGTTCCACTACAACCATTACCATGGCTGTTCCACTACAACCATTACCACAACCATGGCTGTTCCACTACAACCATTACCACAACCATGGCTGTTCCTCTACAACCATTTCCACAACCATGGCTGTTCCACTACAACCATTACCACAACCATGGCTGTTCCACTACAACCATTACCACAACCATGGCTGTTCCTCTACAACCATTACCACAACCATGGCTGTTCCACTACAACCATTTCCACAACCATGGCTGTTCCTCTACAACCATTACCACAACCATGGCTGTTCCTCTACACAACCATTACCACAACCATGGCTGTTCTTCTAGAACCATTACCACAACCATGGCTGTTCCACTACAACCATTACCACAACCATGGCTGTTCCACTACAACCATTACCACAACCATGCCTGTTCCACTACAACCATTACCACAACCATGGCTGTTCTTCTACAACCATTACCACAACCATGGCTGTTCCATTACAAACACAACCACAACCATGGCTGTTCCACTACAACCATTACCACAACCATGGCTGTTCCACTACAACCATTACCACAACCATGGCTGTTCCACTACAACCATTACCACAACCATGCCTGTTCCACTACAACCATTTCCACAACCATGGCTGTTCCTCTACGACCATTACCACAACCATGGCTGTTCCTCTACAACCATTAGCACAACCATGGCTGTTCCACTACAACCATTACCACAACCATGGCTGTTCCACTACAACCATTACCACAACCATGGCTGTTCTTCTACAACCATTACCACAACCATGCCTGTTCCTCTACAACCATTACCACAACCATGGCTGTTCCACTACAACCATTACCACAACCATGGCTGTTCCACTACAACCATTACCACAACCATGGCTGTTCTTCTACAACCATTACCACAACCATGCCTGTTCCTCTACAACCATTACCACAACCATGGCTGTTCCACTACAACCATTTCCACAACCATGGCTGTTCCACTACAACCATTACCACAACCATGGCTGTTCTTCTACAACCATTACCACAACCATGCCTGTTCCACTACAACCATTACCACAACCATGCCTGTTCCACTACAACCATTACCACAACCATGCCTGTTCCACTACAACCATTACCACAACCATGGCTGTTCCTCTACAACCATTTCCACAACCATGGCTGTTCTTCTACAACCATTACCACAACCATGGCTGTTCCATTACAAACACAACCACAACCATGGCTGTTCCACTACAACCATTACCACAACCATGCCTGTTCCACTACAACCATTTCCACAACCATGCCTGTTCCACTACAACCATTACCACAACCATGGCTGTTGTTCTACAACCATTACCACAACCATGCCTGTTCCATTACAAACACAACCACAACCATGCCTGTTCCATTACAAACACAACCACAACCATGCCTGTTCCACTACAACCATTACCACAACCATGCCTGTTCCACTACAACCATTACCACAACCATGCCTGTTCCACTACAACCATTACCACAACCATGGATGTTCCTCTACGACCATTGCCACAACCATGGCTGTTCCACTACAACCATTAGCACAACCATGGCTGTTCCACTACACAACCATTACCACAACCATGCCTGTTCCACTACAACCATTACCACAACCATGGTTGTTCCACTACACAACCATTACCACAACCATGGTTGTTCCACTACACAACCATTACCACAACCATGGTTGTTCCACTACACAACCATTACCACAACCATGGTTGTTCCACTACAACCATTACCACAACCATGGCTGTTCCACTACACAACCATTACCACAACCATGGTTGTTCCACTACACAACCATTACCACAACCATGGTTGTTCCACTACACAACCATTACCACAACCATGGTTGTTCCACTACACAACCATTACCACAACCATGGTTGTTCCACTACACAACCATTACCACAACCATGGTTGTTCCACTACACAACCATTACCACAACCATGGTTGTTCCACTACACAACCATTACCACAACCATGGTTGTTCCACTACAACCATTACCACAACCATGCCTGTTCCACTACAACCATTACCACAACCATGCCTGTTCCACTACAACCATTACCACAACCATGGCTGTTCCACTACAACCATTATCACAACCATGGCTGTTCCACTACAACCATTACCACAACCATGGCTGTTCCTCTACAACCATTTCCACAACCATGGCTGTTCCACTACAACCATTTCACAACCATGGCTGTTCCACTCCAACCATTACCACAACCATGGCTGTTCCACTACACAACCATTACCACAACCATGCCTGTTCCACTACAACCATTACCACAACCATGGTTGTTCCACTACACAACCATTACCACAACCATGGTTGTTCCACTACACAACCATTACCACAACCATGGCTGTTCCACTACAACCATTACCACAACCATGCCTGTTCCACTACAACCATTACCACAACCATGGCTGTTCCTCTACAACCATTTCCACAACCATGGCTGTTCCTCTACAACCATTACCACAACCATGGCTGTTCCTCTACAACCATTACCACAGCCATGGCTGTTCCTCTACAACCATTACCACAACCATGGCTGTTCCTCTCTACAACCATTACCACAACCATGGCTGTTCCTCTACAACCATTACCACAACCATGGCTGTTCCACTACAACCATTACCACAACCATGGCTGTTCCTCTACAACCATTACCACAACCATGGCTGTTCCTCTACAACCATTACCACAACCATGGCTGTTCCTCTACAACCATTACCACAGCCATGGCTGTTCCTCTACAACCATTACCACAACCATGGCTGTTCCTCTACAACCATTACCACAACCATGGCTGTTCCTCTACAACTATTACCACAACCATGGCTGTTCCTCTACAACCATTACCACAACCATGGCTGTTCCTCTACAACCATTACCACAACCATGGCTGTTCCTCTACAACCATTACCACAACCATGGCTGTTCCTCTACAACCATTACCACAACCATGGCTGTTCCTCTACAACCATTACCACAACCATGCCTGTTCCTCTACAACTATTACCACAACCATGGCTGTTCCTCTACAACCATTACCACAACCATGGCTGTTCCTCTACAACCATTACCACAACCATGGCTGTTTTACAGCTGCCATGACCCATGGCTGTTGAACTGTGATGGTTTTTTAATCATTCTGATAAAATAATCATTTATGAACTGTTTACCACCAAGACCAAGGTTTTTGACCCATGACCACTAATGGTTGTATGTCCAGAAAGCTTGCTGTGCAACCCTCTGCTAGAACATATATAATGTTAGTTATTGTCATTAGCCCATTCCTCCAGGTAACCTACAGTAGGTATTTTAACTGACTCTGCTGCTCCCATCCACACATTAAGCTGCTACTGTTCAACACATTAACAACCATCTGATATTTTATAGCTGATTTGAATTGTACAGGTAGTTAAAATGACACGCACGATAGCACATTACCCTACTTATCCAATGATGTTTTCTCTGTTCCCTAAATAGACCGTTAGGGGGTTTGAGGTGACCGTTAGGGGGTTTGAGGTGACCGTTAGGGGGGTTGAGGTGACCGTTAGGGGGTTTGAGGTGACCGTTAGGGGGGTTGAGGTGACCGTTAGGGGGTTTGAGGTGACCGTTAGGGGGGTTGAGGTGACCGTTAGGGGGGTTGAGGTGACCGTTAGGGGGTTTGAGGTGACCGTTAGGGGGGTTGAGGTGACCGTTAGGGGGGTTGAGGTGAGGGGGTCTGGTATTGATTCTGACTGGTTGTTGTGTGTTAATGCAGTGTAGCTAGGGGACATGGATATGTATTACTGGGCTAGGAAGTTAAGGGATGGACTCCATTGGGAAGACACACAGACAGACATCTGCTGCACACACACACACACACACACATTTTGTCTATTATCTCAAGACAAGCAATAGAAGGCTTGTTATTCTCTTTCTCAATTAAATTAAATTCAAAAGGCTTTATTTGCATGTTAACCATATGTTTACATTGCCAAAGCGAGTGAAATGGATCATTAACAAAAGTCAAATAAACACTCACAAAGGTTTCAGAGGAATAGAGTCATTTCAAATGTCATATTATGGCTATGTACAGTGTTGTAATGATATGCAAATAGTTAAAGTACAAAAGGGAAAATAAATAAACATAACTCTCTCTCCTCTCCCTCTGTTTCAAATCCATCTCTTTCTCTCTCCACTCCCTCTGTTTCAAATCCGTCTCCTTCTGTCTCTCCTCTCCCTCTGTTTCAAATCCGTCTCTTTCTCTCTCCTCTCCCCTTGTTTCAAATCAGCCTATTTTCTAAGAAGATGATATTAGCAGCAGCTGCCCCTCACACCTAGTTGTTGCATCTAATTCTCTGGTGTATGTATGTGAGAGGGAGGTTCTTCTATAGCTGTATCCAGTGGGACTGTACATGGTGTGGTTGTTAGATAGCTGTATCCAGTGGGACTGTACATGGTGTGGTTGTGTGGGGTAATGATGGCTCTACAGTAGTTCTTCGGGGATACTTCATTGGGGATAGGAGAATCACATTCCATCATTTCCATGGTAACCGCTTAGGAAGAGGGTGTTGTGTTCCTCTTATCTCCATGGTAACTGTGTGTGTGTGTGTGTGTGTGTGTGTGTGTGTGTGTGTGTGTGTGTGTGTGTGTGTGTGTGTGTGTGTGTGTGTGTGTGTGTGTGTGTGTGTGTGTGTGTGTGTGTGTGTTGTAGAGTCGTAAGTTGGAGACAGACACGGGGAGCCAGACAGAGGAGCACAGTCTGAACAAGGAGGCCAGGAAATGGGCGACCAGAATGGCCCGAGAACACAAGAACATTGTCCACTACAAGAGAGTGAGTCCACACACAACTACACACCACACACACACACACTAGTTGTTTATGTTGGTCCAGATCATCTTTAAAAAACAGATGTGATTTTAGTCTGTGATATTGAAGTGTGTGTGTGCCGTTAGAGCCTGGAGGAGTGTGAGACACTGGGAGTCCCTCAAACGGAGCAGGGCCGGCTTGATCTGGAGCTGAAGATAGAGGATACCAAAGAGAACATCCGCAAGGCTGAGGTTTGTGTGTTTGTTAGAAGAAAAGGTAGACCTATAGGCTGCAGTATACCCTCTTTCCCCCCGCTCTCCAAGTAGAGTTGTCTCTCCATGGATTCTCTCAGAGACAGCCTGTCAGACTGTGAATCAGATCAATGCATCTCATCTCCTCTCCTTTAATGTCCAGGCTGTATCACATCCGGCCGTGATTGGTCCCAAAGGGCTGCGCACAATTGGCCCATCGTCTTCCTGGTTTAGCCGGGGGTAGACCGTCATTATAAATAAGAATTTGTTCTTAACTAACTTGCCTAGTTAAATAAAGGTTACATTTTTTTTTTTTTATAACATCTGTCCTCTGTGATTTACCTTTCTCTGGCACCCCCTGCTGGCTGATGTAGTCATAAAGCCCACAGACAGAAATGAGAAATTCACACAGCTAAGGACCACTCTCCACCTCACCCCTCCCTCCAACTCTGTCCACCTCCCCCTCCTTCCCTCCCTCCCCCTCCCTCTCCCCCTCTCTCTCCCAGCCCCCATTATCTCCTGCTGTCTGTTGAATGTTTGAGTCCATTAGGATCTAATGGGTCCAGGGAGGAGGGGCAGAGCCAGGACAACCAATAGTCTATGGTGGGTGGGGTCAGAGGAGGAAGCATTAGTGATGAAAGTGTACTCAATAATTAACAACATTCAACTTCCTGATACTGATCAGACATTAAAGAGCTTTTATCTCCATGAAAATGTACTGTAATGAGTTTATCTCCCCTGTACTTCCTGTGAACCAACAGTACCTGTCAAAAGTTTGGACACACCTACTCATTCAAGGGTTTTTATTTATTTGTAGTATTTTCTACATTGTAAAATAATAGTGAAGACATCAACACTATGAAATAACACATATGGAATCATGTAGTAACCAAAAAAGTGTTAACTACTTAGGGAGCAGCGGCGCCAAATTCAAAATCCAAAAGTTTAATTATTAAACATTCATCAATATACAAGTGTTGCATAGTCACCAAAAGCTCTGATTCTTGGCAATATCACAGCGTTGTCAGATTTCAAAAAGGCTTTACGGCGAAAGCACAACATTTGAGGATAGCACCCCACATATTTCCCACATTAGCATAAATTAATTACCAGTGCGGGTCTCACAAAACCCATATCAGAGCTAAAATAAATCCCTTACCTTTCGAAGAACTTCTGCTGAGGGCTTCCCAAGTGTCCAACAAAGACATCTAATAGTTCTTTTGTTAGAAAAAGTCATTTATTATATCCATAAATCTCCGTTTGGTTGGCGTGTTATGTTCAGAAAATCCAACGTCGAATCGCCCATTCAACCGTGAAGAGAACGCGTTCAAATATACCTATAAACTTTTCCTAAACAAATCAAAGACCATTTATAATGCATCCTTAGCTATCCTTTTATGAATATTAGCGATAATATTTCACTCGGATGGTAACGTAAACGTTATGAAAGGAAAATAAAGTGGGGCGCGCACACGGTCTCGCGCCCGTGAAATCTTGTTGACATCTGAGCTCCCTTGACTATTTCCTGTTCCTATCCATTCTGCTCAGGGCTAGAGCCTCCAGACACTGTATAAAGACTGTTGACATATAGTGGAAGCCATAGGTACTGCAATCTAGGAGCTGGATACCATTAAAATCAATAGGGAGAGTATCAAACAGAGCAAAGGTCACAAAAAAAAAAAATCTGGACAGAAATATCTCGGGTTTTCGCCTGCTATATCAGTTCTGTTATACTCACAGACATTATTTTAACATTTTTAGAAACTTTCAGAGTGTTTCCTATCCAATAGTACTAACTATGTGGATATCCTATTTTCTAGGCCTGAGTGGCAGGCATTTTACTTTGGGCACGCCAGACTCTCCAGAACCGTCACCTCTGCTGCCGCTCCCTAAGAAGTTAAACAAATCAAATATATTTTAGATTTTAGATTCTTCAAAGAAGCCACCCTTTGCCTTGATAACAGCTTTGCACACTCTTGGCATTCTCTCAACCAGCTTCACCTGGAATGACTTCCAACAGTCTTGAAGGAGTTCCGAGATATGCTGAGCACTTGTTGGCTGCTTTTCCTTCACTCTGCGGTCCAACTCATCCCAAACCATCTGAATTGGGTTGAGGTCGGGGGATTGTGGAGGCCAGGTCATCTGATGCAGCACTCCATCACTCTCCTTCTTGGTCAGATAGCCCTTATACATCCTGGAGGTGTGTTTTGGGTCATTGTCCTGTTGAAAAACAAATGATAGTCCCACTAATCTCAAACCAGATGGGATGATGTATCGCTGCAGAATGCTGTGGTAGGCATGCTGGTTAACTTGTTAGGGAGTAGCAGCTGAGGGGTCGGTTTTGGAGAGTCTGGCGTGCCTAAAGTAAAATGCTTGCCACTCAGGCTCAGAAAATAGGATATGCACATAATTAGTACTATTGGATAGGAAACACTATGAGGTTTCCAAAAGTGTTAACATTTTGTCTGTGAGTGTAATAGAACTTATTTGGCAGGCAAAAACCAGACAATTTTCCATCCGGAAATGTCATTCTGGTGGCTTATGGCTCACTTAGAGAGACTGCCTATTGAAAAGTATTTATACCAGGACACTGAATGTAGTACCTATTGCTTCCACTGGATGTCAGCAGTATATAGGTAAAGTTTAAAGGCAATCGGAACCATTGTGTTCAATCGGTAGAGGCATTAGTCGGGGGAGCTGTTTTTCAGTTGCATGTTTTGGGGCGCTCGTTTGGCTGAGCGGTCCACTTTATTTGACTTATATAACGTTTAGGTGACCATCCAAGTGAAAGATGATCACTTTTATTCATAAAAGATAAGCTAAGGATGCATTTTAATTGGTTTTTGTTTTGTTGAGGGAAAGTTTATAGGTTTAAATGAACGCGTTCTCTTCACATTGGATTTTCTGAACACAAGGCGCCAACCAAACGGAGATTTAAGGATATAATAAATTACTTTTTCTAACCAAATACCCATGGATTGTCTTCGTTGGACACTTAGGAAGCCCTCTGCAGAAGTTCTACAAAAGGTAAGGCACAGGTTTTCCCTGTGAAATGCATTTTCTATCGACCGCGCGCTGGCTAAAGATTTCATGGTTATGGAAAATATTGAAGGTGCTACCCTCAAACAATCAAATGTAGTGCTTTGAACGCTGTGATATTGCCAAGAAGCAGAGCTTTTGATGAGTATGAAACACTTGTATATTGGTGCATTTTTTATAATTCAATTTTGGGATTTTGCCTTGCATTTCACCTGGTAGTGTCGGGAGTGGGCGCTAGCTCACCAAATCACCTTGCTGCTCCCCCAAGAAGTTAAGTGTGCCTCGAATTCTAAATACATCACTGACAGTGCCATCAGCAAAGCACCATCACACCACCTCCTCCATGCTTCATGGTGGGAACCACACAAGTGGAGATCATCCGTTCACCTACTCTGCGTCTCACAAAGACACAGCGGTTGGAACCAAAAATCTCCAATTTGTACTCATCAGACCAAAGAGCAGATTTCCACCGGTCTAATTTCCATTGCTTGTGTTTCTTGGCCCAAGCAAGTCTCTTCTTCTTATTGGTGTTCTTTAGTAATGGTTTCTTTGCAGCAATTCAACCATGAAGGCCTGATTCACACAGTCTCCTCTGAACAGTTGATGTTGAGATGTGTCTGTTACTTGAACTGTGAAGCATTTATTTGGGCTGCAATTTCTGAGGCGGGTAACTCTAATGAAGTTATCCTCTGCAGCAGAGGTAACTCCGGGTCTTCCTTTGCTGTACTTACCTGGGATAGATTGAGTGTTGATGGGATAGATTGAGTCCTCCAACGTCCCCTGTCAGTTATATTGATTACCCAGAAGTGTGTGTAACCTCTCTCTCTCTCTCTCTCTCTCTCTCTCTCTCTCTCTCTCTCTCTCTCTCTCTCTAGACAGTAAAGCTGAAGGCAGAGGCTCGTCTGGACCTGCTGAGACAGGTGGGCGTTGCCGTGGATACCTGGCTGAAGAGCGCCATGAACCAGGTGATGGAGGAGCTGGAGAATGAGCGCTGGGCTACAGTAAACTACACTACCCACGATCCCTCACTCTCGGTGAGACATCTGCCCTCCCTCCCTCTCACTACACCACCGTCCCTCACTTTGGAGGAAACTACCCACAATCCCTTACTACACTCCCTGAAATGCCTCTCTCCCACTACCTGTCATCAGACAAATGTCCAACAAAGACATCCAATGGCGTTTGTTAGAAAAAGTCATTTATTATATCCATAAATCTCCGTTTGGTTGGCGTGTTATGTTCAGAAAATGTTTATTCACGACAGGACAGCCAAGGCATGTGTGTGTGCACTTCAGCACTTTTGTCCTGTGTGTGTTTTTGTGTGTGTCAGCAGGACGTTGAGGTAAGCAGTCTCTGCTCCTATTCACCACTTAACATTCTGTTCACATGATACTGCAGCAACCACAAGAGAGAGAGATGGAGGGAGGGAGGGGGTGGAGAGACAGAGGAAGTGAGAGAGTGGGAAAGTGATAATGGGTGAAACTGGAACCAAAGGAGAGAAGGGGGATGGAGAGGGGGAGAAAGTGGTGTGGATGACAAGAGTAACAGTTAGATAATTAGTTGAGGGAGTTGTCTGTTCCCTCGGCCCAGTGTTCATTTCACACCAGTGTGATGGAGAGCAAAGTATCTCCTAATCAATTAACCTTTCCCCCACGGTGATAACTACTGGTAAGGTGACTGGGAATATGGCAGAATACAAAACAGTGTAGTTATTCCCTCCGCAAGGCAATCAAACAGGCAAAACGTCAGTATAGAGACAAAGTGGAGTCACAATTTAACCGTTCCGACACAAGACGTATGTGGCAGGGTCTACAGACAATCAAAGACTACAAAAGAAAACGTGCCACCGACCCAGCCCGCTACCAAGGACTGTGGGCTCTCCTTCTCCATGGCCAACGTGAGTAAGACATTTAAGCGTGTTAACCCTCGCAAGGATGCCAGCCCAGACGGAATTCCCTAGCCGCGTCCTCAGAGCATGCACAGACCAGCTGGCTGGAGTGTTTACGGACATATTCAGTCTCTCCCTATCCCAGTCTGCTGTCCCCACATGCTTCAAGATGGCCACCATTGTTCCTGTATCCAAGAAAGCAAAGGTAACTGAACTAAATGAAGTGCTTTGAGAGACTAGTCAAGGATCATATCACCTCTACCTTACCTGTCACCCTAGACCCACTTCAATTTGCTTCCCGCCCCCAATAGATCCACAGACAATGCAATCGCCATCACACTGCACACTGCCCTATCCCATCTGGACAAGAGGAATACCTATGTAAGAATGCTGTTCATTGACTGTAGCTCAGCATTTAACACCATAGTACCCTCCAAGCTCATCATTCAGCTCGAGGCCCTGGGACTGAACCCCGCCCTGTGCAACTGGGTCCTGGACTTCCTGACTGGCCGCCCCCCAGGTGGTGAAGGTAGGAAACAACACCTCCACTTCGCTGATCCTCAACACTGAGGCTCCACAAGGGTGCGTTCTCAGCCCCCTCCTGTACTCCCTGTTCACCCATGACTGTGTGGCCATGCATGCCTCCAACTCAATCATCAAGTTTGCAAGTTTCCTCTACAGTGGTAGGCTTGATTACCAACAATGGCGAGACAGTCAACAGGGAGGAGGCGAGGGCTCTGGGAGTGTGGTGCCAGGAAAATAACCTCTCACTGAACGTCAACAAAACAAAAGAGAGGATCATGGACTTCAGGAAACAGCAGAGAGAGCACCGTTCTATCCACATCGACGGGACCGCAGTGGAGAAAGTGGAAAGCTTCAAGTTCCTCAGCGTACACATCACTGACAAACTTAATGGTCCACCCACACAGACTATGCGGTGAAGAAGGCGCAACAGCGCCTCTTCAACCTGGGAGGCTGAAGAAATTTGTCTTGGCACCTAAAACCCTCACAAACCTTTACAGGTGCACAATTGAGAGCATCCTGTTGGGTTGTATCCCCACTTGGTACGGCAACTGCACCACCCACAACCGCAGGGCTCTCCGGAGGGTGGTGCGGTCTGCCCAACCCATTACCGGGGGCACACTGCCTGCCCTCCAGGACACTTACAGCACCCAATGTCACAGGAAGATCAAAAAGATCATCAAGGACAACAACCACCCGAGCCACTGCCTGTTCACCCCGCTATCATCAAGAAGGCGAGGTCGGTAAAGGTGCATCAAAGCTGGGACCGAGAGACTGAAAAACAGCTTCTATCTCAAGGCCATCAGACTGTTAAGTAGCCATCACTAACACATAGAGGCTGCTGCCTATATACATAGACTTGAAATCACTGGCCACTTTAATAATGGAACACTAAATATTTTGCATTACTCATCTCATATGTACATACTGTATTCTATACTATTCTACTGTATCTTAGTCTATGCTGCTCTGACATTGCTCGCCCATATATTTATATATTCGTAATTCCATTCCTTTACTTAGATTTGTGTGTATTGGGTATATGTTGTGTAATTTGTTAGATTTGATTTAATACTATAATGTAGTACAATCCTCTTCTAAGTATTCCTTCTGGCCATGATGATAACACCTGTTACCTATTGATTTGTAAGAGCAGGAATTGGTAAGTACAGTAATGTTCGCTTTTTGTTTGACAACTACAAGGTGTTTACATAGCTATTATTATTAAAGGCAGAATGGACTGTTTTTCTCTTTTTGTTAACTCCTCATTCTAAGCTAAATGTCTTAACCTAGATAAGAAGAGGATACTCCTTCCTCTGCTTACAATAGGAGGAATATATGCAGGGAAGGGAACACCTGGTCGGACACACACACACACACACACACACACAGTCTTGTATAACTAACCTTGTGGGGACGCACAATTCAGTCCCATTCAAAATCCTATTTTCCCTAACCCTAAAACTAACCCTATCTCCTAAACCTAACTCTAACCCTAAACCTAATTCTAACCTTAAACCTAATCCCCCTAGAAATAGCATTTGACCTTGTGGGAATTTTGTGGAGACTAAAAAAATGTCCCCAGTTGGTCAAATATATATATTTTTCTATTATTGTGGGGACTTCTGGTTAAACCCGTCCACTCACACACACAGCTGTTGTTTTTCTGCTCCGATGGAGGTGTAGAGTTTAGTGATGTCTTAGCTTTTTATCAGGAACATAGTGAGTTTTGAACACACACAGAGAAAAACACACACAGTTGTTCTGTCCTGGTTGGGTTGCTGTGTCCGGTCTCAATGGGGGCAGGCCCATATGCCACCTGGATCACCTGATCTCCCTGAGCCAATGAGATTCCCTGAGGAAGGTAGAGGAGGGGTCAGGACATAAAGGTTTTACATTGACGCCCTTCATATCACCTGACAAGGAGAGAGAACTGGAGAGAACCAGAGAGAACAAGGAGTTAGACGGAACCACACTGGATAATTTGGAACTATCTCATTGTGACGTGTCTGTGTGTAGGGCCCGGTTGATCTGGAGCGGTCGGAGGGTGAGGAGTGTGAGGAGAACATGGAGGTGTTTGATGACAGCAGCTCCAGCCCCTCTGGGACCCTCAGGAACTACCCACTCACCTGCAAAGTCCTCTACTCATACAAGGTAATACACACACACACACACACACACACACACACACACACACACACACTGAACAACGTATTTGCTTAGCTGTGCTAGATAATGTATTTCTACACATTCTTTATCTAGACAGATTATGTGGCAATATGTACATTAAGATGAAAGTGTGTAAAATAGCTATGTAAGCTTGTTTTGTTTCCACACGGTCAGGGTCAGGTCAAGGTGCCCCACCCATCAGGTCAGGTCAAGGTACCCCACCCATCAGGTCAGGTCAAGTTTCCCCACCCATCAGGTCAGGTCAGTGTGCTCCACCCATCAGGTCAGGTCAGGGTGCCCCACCCATCAGGTCAGGTCAAGGTGCCCCACCCATCAGGTCAGGTCAAGGTGCCCCACCCATCAGGTCAGGTCAAGGTACCCCACCCATCAGGTCAGGTCAAGTTTCCCCACCCATCAGGTCAGGTCAGGGTGCCCCACCCATCAGGTCAGGTCAAGGTACCCCACCCATCAGGTCAGGTCAAGGTGCCCCACCCATCAGGTCAAGGTGCCCCACCCATCAGGTCAGGTCAGGGTGCCCCACCCATCAGGTCAGGTCAGGGTGCCCCACCCATCAGGTCAGGGTGCCCCACCCATCAGGTCAGGTCAAGGTACCCCACCCATCAGGTCAGGTCAAGGTGCCCCACCCATCAGGTCAAGGTGCCCCACCCATCAGGTCAGGTCAAGGTACCCCACCCATCAGGTCAGGTCAAGGTGCCCCACCCATCAGGTCAGGTCAAGGTACCCCACCCATCAGGTCAGGTCAAGGTACCCCACCCATCAGGTCAGGTCAAGGTACCCCACCCATCAGGTCAAGGTGCCCCACCCATCAGGTCAGGTCAAGGTACCCCACCCATCAGGTCAGGGTGCCCCACCCATCAGGTCAGGTCAAGGTACCCCACCCATCAGGTCAGGTCAAGGTACCCCACCCATCAGGTCAGGTCAAGGTGCCCCACCCATCAGGTCAGGTCAAGGTGCCCCACCCATCAGGTCAGGTCAAGGTACCCCACCCATCAGGTCAAGGTGCCCCACCCATCAGGTCAGGTCAAGGTGCCCCACCCATCAGGTCAGGTCAAGGTGCCCCACCCATCAGGTCAAGGTGCCCCACCCATCAGGTCAAGGTGCCCCACCCATCAGGTCAAGGTGCCCCACCCATCAGGTCAGGTCAAGGTGCCCCACCCATCAGGTCAAGGTGCCCCACCCATCAGGTCAAGGTGCCCCACCCATCAGGTCAGGTCAAGGTGCCCCACCCATCAGGTCAGGTCAAGGTGCCCCACCCATCAGGTCAAGGTGCCCCACCCATCAGGTCAGGTCAAGGTGCCCCACCCATCAGGTCAGGTCAAGGTGCCCCACCCATCAGGTCAGGTCAAGGTGCCCCACCCATCAGGTCAGGTCAAGGTGCCCCACCCATCAGAACACTGGGTTATATGTAACATTAGAGCCATGAAATATCAGTTGTCTGTATTGTTCATTGTTTATTATCCTCTCTCTCTCTCTCTCTCTCTCTTGCTCGCTCTCGCTCTCTCTCTTTCTCTCTCTTTCTCTCTGTCTGTCACTCTCTGTTTTTCTGTCTCTGTCTCTCCCTCTCGGTCTGTCTCTCTCTCCCTCTCTGTCTCTCCGTCTGTCTGTCTGTCTCTCTGTCTCTCCCTCTCTGTCTGTGTGTGTGTGTCTAGGCGTGTCAGCCAGATGAGTTGAGTATAGAGGAACATGAGATGTTGGAGGTGATAGAGGATGGAGATATGGAGGACTGGGTCAAGGTAACAACAACAATCAGACACTAAACACACAGCACTGTCTAATATAGTCCTCTTTCATTGCTTGACCAGGGTTGTCCTTTAACACAGAGCTCTGTAATTGGTTAACGGTCTAACATCCTGTTGTGTAATTGGTTGTTTCAGGCGAGGAATAAGAGGGGGCTGATTGGCTACGTACCAGAGAAGTATCTTCAGTTCCCCACCTCTAACAGCCTACTGAGCATGCTCCAGTCTCTCGCTGCGCTGGATGCACGCTCACACACCTCCTCCAACTCCACCGAGCCAGAGATACACACAGGCAGCATCAACGGAGACGCCAGCTGTAAGAACACACACGCACACATGTACACCACTACACACACACACACACGCACACCATTACACACACACATTCACAAAAACTAGGCAAATACAAAAACAAAACACTCTCAAAGACTATAGAAACATGTTCAACTTTTTTGTCATATCAAGACATTGATGGAAACAAAGTTCTGAACCCAGTGTGTGTTAACTCACTTCAATAGTAAAGTTCTGAACCCAGTGTGTGTTAACTCACTCCAATAGTAAAGTTCTGAACCCAGTGTGTGTTACAGTTTTTCTCGATTGCTTAAACACATTTGCCCACTCTGACATCACATTTTCAAAACAGTTAACACGCAGGATAAAACTGAAGCTCAATGGCCAAAAGGACTCATTTTGTTAGCAAAATGCTCTAACACTCACAAAACATTAAAAACATGCAACATAAGCAAATATTTCCATCAAACACCACAACTTGTGGTCAAATTAATTTATTCTTTCAATCAATCATTACACAATGGACAACAAAATACAGCCATCAATATGAAATATGATACTTTACAAACTCAAATGGATACCGGAAAAAAAAAGCTACCAAAGGAAACTTATGGGTGGAAATACCTTTAAAAAAAATATATATATATATTTTATCTTTCACCATTTAGTCCATTCGTTCTTGACGATTATGCCACAGGTTCTCATCAACATCGCATTGAATGTTTTCCCTTGCAATGCACCGAGGGAAATATCTCCTTGCATGGCGTATCCATCCCTGGCAGTCCTCTGCACCTATTGCCAGGCAACCAGCATTCATTGCCTCCAGGAGGGGCATCTGCTCATATGGCGGTGATCATACACCTTCCACCTCCAAGCAGAGAAGAACTCCTCGATTGGGTTCAGAAAAGGCGAGTATGCAGTGAGGAATTGCATCATAATACGAGGCTGTGCTGCAAACCATTCATTCACAAACGCGAGAGTGGTGGAAAGCCACATTGTCCCAAATTATGACATACAGAGTCATGCCAGGCCTCAACAGCCCTCTCTCTTCGGGTGGAATCAGTATTTCTTTCAATGCATCAAGAAATGTGATGAGGCGTTCTGTATTGTATGGGCCAATAGTTGGTATGTGGCAAAGGACCCCATCATTGGAGATGGCAGCACACATGGTGATATTGGCACCCCTCTGACCTGGCACTGTGACAGTGGCCCTCTGCCCAATGATGTTCCTCCCGCGTCTCCTCACTTTACAGAGGTTGAAGCCGGCTTCATCCACAAAAATGAATTTGTGATGTGCCCCTTCAGCTTCAAGCTCCATTATTCTCTAAGAAAAAGAGCAAATTCATAAAGCAAATTATTCCAGTCGCATGTAACTATGGTAAACAAGGTATTACAATAAAAATCTGTACCTGCACATACTGGAATCGTGCCTCCTTTACGATGTCAGAGTTTCTTTGAAATGGAACTCTGTACAGCTGCTTCATTCTGACATGGTTTCGTTTAAGGACTCGATCTATAGTTGCCAAACTCACACTGTTTATATTTCTAAATGCTCCCTGATCTGCAATTACTGCTGCCTGGATGTCACGCAGTCTGATTGCATTGTTTGCCACTACCATATCTACAATGGCAGACTCCTGTTCAATACTAAATATCTTTCCTCTGCCACCAGTGTGTGGTAATGTGTGGATTCTATAAAGTAAAAGCAAAAAGCATGTCAAAATTGACATTACTGTATGACAGTCACATAAATGGGATTGATAAAACATCTGCATTACTGTAGACAGTTTGTTCTGCTAACAGGGCAATTCAGTAAAGCTGAAATACACAGTGGTATACATTACAGTAACACTGTGAATTACCTGTTCTCATTCGAAAAAGCCTGACAATAGATGCCACAGTGCTCCGACTCAGAATGGGCTGGACCCTTTGTCCAGCCTCTCTGAAGGACAAGCCATGATTGATGACATGGTCAATAATTGTTGCCCGAATTTCATTTGAAACTTGAGCTCGATTTCGTCCTCTTGCTGCTGCAGCTCCTCCACCACGCATACAAACTCCTCTTCCTCGGGCCCCTCTGCCATGGCCTCTTGGTCTCCTTCCGTGCCTATGGCCTCTTTGATCCATGCTTGCAAATAGCAACACAGAGGTGGCATCTTTTATAGATGGATGAGGACTGATTGCTGATTGAAGAGTTGTGCAAATGAGTTTCACACAGGTGCATAGAGATTTATAATTATGCAGGTACTTTCTATCAGCTGTGAATAGATGTTTTCCTTTTGTTCAACACAGTGAATCCAATAGAGTTCGGGGTCTTTCAATGAGATCAGATGTAACTGTTTTGACAAAGGGTGTGAAAAATGTGTGAAACAAATGAAAAAGTGTTAAAACATTTGCAAGAGAAGACTTCTGCTGTGCTAAAAATGTGATGATGAAGATCAAGCGGATCTCAGTTTCATTTAGTGTGTCTTAGCAAATGAGAAAAACTGTAACTCACTCCAATAGTAAAGTTCTGAACCCAGTGTGTGTTAACTCACTCCAATAGTAAAGTTTTGAACCCAGTGTGTGTTAACTCACTCCAATAGTAAAGTTTTGAACTCAGTGTGTGTTAACTCACTCCAATAGTAAAGTTTTGAACTCAGTGTGTGTTAACTCACTCCAATAGTAAAGTTTTGAACCCAGTGTGTGTTAACTCACTTCAATAGTAAAGTTCTGAACCCAGTATGTGTTAACTCACTCCAATAGTAAAGTTCTGAACCCAGTATGTGTTAACTCACTTCAGTAGGTTCAAGCCTCATTGATTGTTCCAGAATTAAGTGATAATCCTCTTCACCCCCCCTTCCTCCTGCTCTCCTCTCCCTCCCTCCTCCCCCTTTCCTCCCTCCTCCCCCGCTGTCCCCCTCCCCAGTGAGTTTTGTGCGGGCGCTGTATGACTACGCGGGCCAGGCGGATGAGGAGCTGTCCTTCCCAGAGGGGGCTGTCATCCGTCTGCTCAACAGAGACACCCAAACTGACGATGGCTTCTGGGAGGGAGAGTTTAACGGACGAGTGGGAGTCTTCCCTTCTGTACTGGTGGAGGACCTGACGGAGAGCGGAGAGAACGGAGCACACACACTGGTAAACACACGCACACCCTTGAGAGCAGAAACACACACTGGTAAACACACGCACACCCTTGAGAGCAGAAACACACACTGCACACCCTTGAGAGCAGAAACACACACTGGTAAACACACGCACACCCTTGAGAGCAGAAACACACACTGGTAAACACACGCACACCCTTGAGAGCAGAAACACACACTGCACACCCTTGAGAGCAGAAACACACACTGGTAAACACACGCACACCCTTGAGAGCAGAAACACACACTGCACACCCTTGAGAGCAGAAACACACACTGGTAAACACACGCACACCCTTGAGAGCAGAAACACACACTGGTAAACACACGCACACCCTTGAGAGCAGAAACACACACTGGTAAACACACGCACACCCTTGAGAGCAGGAACACACACTGGTAAACACACGCACACCCTTGAGAGCAGAAACACACACTGCACACCCTTGAGAGCAGAAACACACACTGGTAAACACACGCACACCCTTGAGAGCAGAAACACACACTGCACACCCTTGAGAGCAGAAACACACACTGGTAAACACACGCACACCCTTGAGAGCAGAAACACACACTGGTAAACACACGCACACCCTTGAGAGCAGAAACACACACTGGTAAACACACGCACACCCTTGAGAGCAGAAACACACACTACACACCCTTGAGAGCAGAAACACACACTACACACCCTTGAGAGCAGAAACACACACTACACACACTTGAGAGCAGAAACACACACACACACACACATGCACGCACACATACACACAGCTACAGTACCAGTCAAAAGTCTGGACACATCTTCTCATTCAAGGGTTTTGTACATACACTCTTTTTACATAAGTATGTGGACACCCCTTCAAATTAGTGGATTCTGCTATTTCAGCCAGACCCGTTGCTGACAGGTGTATAAAATCGAGCACACAGCCATGCAATCTCAATAGACACACATTGGCAGTAGAATGGCCTTAATGAGGGGGCTCAGTGACTTTTAAAATGACACCGTCATAGGATGCCACCTTTCTAACAAGTAAATTCGGCAAATTTCTGCCCTCCTAGAGCTGCCCGGTCAACTTTAAGTGCTGTTATTGTGAAGTGGAAATGTCTAGGAGCAACGACGGTTCATCCGCAAAGTGGTAGGCCACACAAGCTCACAGAACGGGACCGCCGAGTGCTGAAGCGCGTAAAGATCGTCTGTCCTCAGTTGCAACACTCACTACCGAGTTCCAAACTCTGGAAGTATCATCAGCACAAGAATTGTTCGTTGGGAGCTTCTTGAAATGGCTTTCCAATGCCGAGTAGCCGCACACAAGACCATGATCTCTATGTGCAATGCCAAGCACTGGAGTGGTTTTAAAGCTCGTAGCCATTGGACTCTGGAGCAGTGGAAACGCGTTCTCTGGAGTGATGAATCACCATCGGGTAATCCGACGGACAAATCTGGGTTTGGCGGATGCCAGGAGAACGCTACCTGCCCCAATGCATTGTGCCAACTGTAAAGTTTGGTGGAGGAGGAATAATGGTTCGGGCCCCTTAGTTCCAGTGAAGGGAAATCTTAATGCTACAGCATACAATGACATTCTAGTTGATTCTGTGCTTCCAACTTTGTGGCAACAGTTTGGGGAAGGCCCTTTCCTGTTTCAGCATGACAAAACCCCCGTGCACAAAGCGAGGTCCATAAGGAAATGGTTTGTTGAGATCGGTGTGGAAGAACTTGATTGGCCTGCACAGAGCCCTGACCTCAACCCCATCAAAACACCTTTGGGATGAATTGGAACGCCGACTGCGAGTCAGGCCTAATCGCCCAACATCAGTGCCCGACCTCACTAATGCTCTTGTGGCTGAATGGAAGCAAGTCCCCGCAATAAAGTTTCAACATCTAGTGGAAAACCTTCCCAGAAGAGTGGAGGCTGTCTTATATCAGCAAAGGGGGGACCAACTCTCTATTAATGCCCATGATTTTGGAATGAGATGTTCGTTGAGCAGGTGTCCACACACTTTTGGTCATGTAGTGTACTTGGGTCCATGATGAAACATGGCGTCCATTAATGTGTCTGTTTGGCTGTTATGTCTAGTTCTGTGATTGGTTTAGGAGTGGTCATATCCTTCCTGGAGTTTAGCTTGTTTACTGTAGATGTGTGATTAGAACTACTTCAGTCCTCTGAGAATAACAGTTCTGTTATCTTGGTTTGGGCTGAGTGCTAAAGGTATGTCGCCTGGCTAACTTCCTGCCTGTCGGCCTGGAGAACAATGATATGGATACTGTGTTTTCAATGGTTATGAATAAGTCTCGATATGCAGAATCTGTGAAAGATGATTGACATTGTCATCTAACCTCTAACTTTGCCTCGCTTTCTGTTTGTCACCCTCTCTCCATCTTTGTATTTTTCCATCCCCCTTCCAGATCTCTCCATCTTCGAGGCTGCCCTCCTCCCTGCCACCCCTCCCTCTGTATGACCAGCCCCCATGCAGCCCCTATGCCACCCCAGACACCCCCACCCCTCCGCCCCTCCCTCGGTCACCCTCTGTCAACGGGGAACACAAGCCGCCTCCCACAACGCACAAGGGACCCACTCACAGTAAGAGAGCGACCAATGCTGGGTTTTGTTTTTACACTTGTAAGAAAGAGTAACATGACAGTTACATACAGTAGGTAAGACTGTAAAAAGAGTATATCTCTCTCTCTCTTTCTGTCACTCTCTCTCTCTCTCTCTCTCTCTCTCTCTCTCTCTTTCTGTCTCTCTCTCTGTCCCCTTCTGTCTCTCTCATCAGATCATAGTTCAGCTCTGAGTCCAGTGTCTCCAGAGTTCTCCCAGCCCCCCCGGTTCACTCCCGACGGAGGCCCTAGCAAACTACGACCTGTAAGCCACCCCAAATGCTCAGCCTTTCAGCAGGCATAGATCAAGGCCAGTATTGGGAGAAGCAGTGTGGATCTAAAGTCATTGCTAAATGTAGATCAGATATGTGTTTAATGCCCCACCCCCTCTCTCTCCCGCCCCATAGGTCCGTGCAGCCCCCCCACCCCCAAAGCAGAAACCTCGCAAAAAAGCAGAGAAGACTGAGGAGGTGGAGATCACACTGGTGTGACAGACAGAAGGACAGACAGACGGACAGCACAGCGCTGCCCTGCAGACCTGAGTGACTGAACTTTGAACTGGGCTTTACCTCTAACCTTTAACTCACCCCTTCTCTCCCCCCTACCTCCCAACACTGGGAAGACCTCCCCCTTCTCTCCCCCCTACCTCCCTCCACTGGGAAGAAACAAGGGAAGGAAGATGATTCTGTCTCCTAGCAACAGGCAGAAGCAGCCCCTCCCTGCTCACCCCGTCTCTCCCTCTGTGTCAGACTGTCTGTTGCCTTAACTTTGCTCCCATCTGGCAGCCATTTTGAATGAAAGGAGGAAGAGAGGGAGGAAGAGGAGAATGAAAAGGAGACATGTTGAGGAGGAGAGTTGCTATGAAAGGGAGTTTTATCTGCTATGTGAGCTGGGTTTCCCCTGTTCTTGCCATATATAGTCGTATCATACGTGTTTAATGTGTATTAGTACAGTACATTAGTACATTACTGTTGTCATCGGAATGTTCCGAATTATGCGCAACGTTTCATATTAGCCTAACCTGCTGATTGGAGTATCTATTTGATATGTAGTAGAAGTTGATCCGTATGTCAACCTGAAAAATGCATTGTACATACAGTTAAAGGGTATGGTGAGATGGAGGGGGAGACGGAGAGAGAGAGAGAGAGAAAGGTGGGGCTGGATCCTCCCTGAACGTTCTCGAACACCTCCCTCCGTCTCTCTCTCCTTCTCAGACGGACTGTTCTGTCTATTTACAGTTTATATGGATCAGTGGTAACCATTCACACACACACACAGATACGTTTCCTCTGCTTCAACCTCTGATGAACAGCGTGTGTTTGTATCATTGATATTTAGTCCTCAATAGGAAGTGCAGAGGAGACAATAGGAAGTGCAGAGGAGACAGTAGGAAGTGCAGAGGAGACAGTAGGAAGTGCAGAGGAGACAATAGGAAGTGCAGAGGAGACAATAGGAAGTGCTCTAAGAGATGGGGTCAGACGTTTGGTGTTTTCCAGCTGTGGTTGTATCCTCTGTCAGGCTTCTGTTTATCCTTCAGACATAGATACTGATACCTGCATTTATTGCTTTACGGTTGCTGTTTTCTCTGAAGGCCCGTCAGAATCAACCCCTGTTCTGGTTATGTGTTGGACCGGGCATCTCTCTCTCTGGTGTGTCACTGCTGGAGTCTGGGTGAGTGGGATGTTGAGTGGAGAGAGACTGTATTTAAACGACTGAATGAACGAACCCAGAGGTCCACCCGGAAAGAAGGGTCCAGAAAACAACATCACCACAGAGGACAACATGTCCATAGGAGCTGCACCACAGAGGACAACATGTCCAGAGGAGCTGCACCACAGAGGACAACATGACCAGAGGAGCTGCACCACAGAGGACAACATGTCCATAGGAGCTGCACCACAGAGGACAACATGTCCAGAGGAGCTGCACCACAGAGGACAACATGTCCAGAGGAGCTGCACCACAGAGGACAACATGTCCAGAGGAGCTGCACCACAGAGGACAACATGTCCAGAGGAGCTGCACCACAGAGGACAACATGTCCAGAGGAGCTGCACCACAGAGGACAACATGTCCAGAGGAGCTGCACCACAGAGGACAACATGACCAGAGGAGCTGCACCACAGAGGACAACATGACCAGAGGAGCTGCACCACAGAGGACAACATGACCAGAGGAGCTGCACCACAGAGGACAACATGTCCAGAGGAGCTGCACCACAGAGGACAACATGTCCAGAGGAGCTGCACCACAGAGGACAACATGTCCAGAGGAGCTGCACCACAGAGGACAACATGTCCAGAAGAGCTGCACCACAGAGGACCACATGTCCAGAGGAGCTGCACCACAGAGGACAACATGTCCAGAGGAGCTGCACCACAGAGGACAACATGTCCAGAGGAGCTGCTTTCTGCCACCTTTTTGTGCGTTCCTATTTTAAGACTGTAGCCATGCTTTTATTATTGAAACCAGGAAGTTTACGTTGTTTCAATCACCATTTGTTTCAATCACCATTTGATTGAAACAACGTAAACTTCCTGATTTTGATTCTGCGTCCTACCCACTAAGCAATTAATGGTATATTGACCACCTCTCTACTGAGCCCCTAAAGTTACTGAGGAGGACGAGCTAGTTGTGGGAAAGGGTCTGGTCTCACTTGTAATCTTTCAGTTTGACCCTTGAACTTTGACATATGATGTTGTGTAGATTTTGAAAGCACTTCAGGCTGATAAATTAGGTCCTAACATTTCACACAGCGATTGGCTTGCACATTTCAAACCTGCCACACAATGATTGTTTTCTTTTACGGTAGTATGCCCTATCGTAAAGAGGATTCAACACCCTGTGAGGATGTAGCTTACTGTAGGTCAATATTCATTACCAGCCCCTTCAAGCAAGCCTTCCTAAATCCAACCTAGGGAGACACCATAGCACTTTATTCCCTTTGATTGGTTTTATTCTCTTGTTTGCATTTCTGTTGTTTTTCAGTGTTGCTGTCTCATTCTGGCTGCACCTTCCTAACCTCTGATTCCTAACCTCTGACCCCTAACATTTGACCCCTATCCTCTGACCCCTAACCTTTGACCCAGCATCGTGTTCTACAGAAACCAGGGAACCATTTGGTCCTGGAGGGTGAGGTGCTACTTTCGAATGGTGTTATAAATATATATATATATACATATATTTGATTTGAATTAGGAAACATTTATAAGGAATATTGAATGATTGTGGAGAGAATGTCGATTTGTTAGTTTTAGGTGGTGTATGAGCTTTGAGAGTGATTATAATGCGAGAGGAAGAAGGATACAATCCTATCTTTGCTTGGCTAGTTTGGTCTGCTCTAAACCACGCCCTCTCCTTGATCTCTCTAAGATCTTTAGAACGTTTATCAAACTTGTTTTGAAGTTTATGGTTAACATCCACGTCCTCCGTCTTGTCAGAAAGCTGTTCTCACCCACAGATCAAGCCAACACTTTTCATTACAATACGTCTGTTGTTATGGTTCATCTCTCTGGTCAAATATAACTCTGTAATCTTCCTCTATTCAACAGTCCTGTGCCCCTGTAGTTTTAGTTTATTTTACAATTTTTTTTTTTTATATCAATTTGATTTTGTTTTGATTTGGAGATGTTTCCGAGCTGCTAAATCAGTGTAGTTGAACAACAGGCCTTCTCTCGTCTGACTGTTGCCATGGTGACAACATTGAGAACAGGTGCAAAATTCTTTCTGCATATTATTGGCTGTAAAAAAAAAAAAAGTTTGTATTTATTGTGTACAAATGTTAAATAATAAAACGGATTGGAAAAATACTTTTATTACCGTTTTTTTGTTATTCACAGTAGACTTATAAGACTTGTGATACAAAATCTGTCTAGTGTGTGAATCTGAGAGAGGGTGTGTTTATTAAAATCTGTCTAGTGTGTGAATCTGAGAGAGGGTGTGTTTATTAAAATCTGTCTAGTGTGTGAATCTGAGAGAGGGTGTGTTTATTAAAATCTGTCTAGTGTGTGAATCTGAGAGAGGGTGTGTTTATTATCCAGAACAGCATCAGAAGGCAGTTTCCTGACGGGAACAGCGAGGGGGAGGAGAGACTGGGCGAGGGAGAATAGTTTAGGCAGGACTCACCAGCCTGTGCTAGTTTGTTACTTTGGTCCTACTAAATTGTTTCCATATAGGATTTTTTTTGTCCCGTGTGGATGCTATTTTCAGTTGATATCTTATTGTTGCCTCTGACAGACTCATGGACGACTCCCAAACAGCATCGTGCAAGTCCTGTATCAAGGTTTACCTGTGTTCTAATCCAGAAGGTACAGCAGGTCTGACTGTGTGTGTGTTGTATGCCACTGATTGGAGAAGGAATGGAAGTATAACCACTGTGTGTGTGTTGTATGCCACTGATTGGAGAAGGAATGGAAGTATAACCACTGTGTGTGTGTTGTATGCCACTGATTGGAGAAGGAATGGAAGTATAACCACTGTGTGTGTGTTGTATGCCACTGATTGGAGAAGGAATGGAAGTATAACCACTGTGTGTGTGTTGTATGCCACTGATTGGAGAAGGAATGGAAGTATAACCTCTGTGTGCGGTCTAGACTCTGTTGTGGAACGCAGGGCTCTGAGAGAAGGTGTGTTTCCCAGGCTGAGGGAGCACTGCAGACACACCCACGGACTGGACTTCAAGGTGAGATGTTGGAATGGATATCATACTGTCTTATTTAGCTGGTCCTGTATCAAACTGTGGGAAGGTCTTATTTAGTTGGTCCTGTATCATACTGTTGGAAGGTCTTATTTAGCTGGTCCTGTATCATACTGTTGGAAGGTCTTATTTAGCTGGTCCTGTAGCATAGCAGTTAGTGAACTATTCAGTACCCCTCATGGTGTCGAGACACGGAGCGTGAGATCAAAGCCTCTACAGAAGCTGCCTTTAGGAGCAGTTCAACTCAACACATTCTCCTGTTGATTGGTAGGGGAGAGAGGATGTTCTCACAATGGTGCCATGAAGAGAGAGGAGGGGAGGGGTGTGTTATTGTTGACTATGAACAGGTGCTGAGTGACTGTGTGTTGAGTGTGAGTTTACCTTCAGGCAATATTATGTGTTTGTGAAGTTATTATCTCTATTGAGCAGCAGGAGTTATTATCTCTATTGAGCAGTAGGAGTTATTATCTCTATTGAGCAGCAGGAGTTATTATCTCTATTGAGCAGCACGAGTTATTATCTCTATTGAGCAGCAGGAGTTATTATCTCTATTGAGCAGCAGGACTTATTATCTCTATTGAGCAGCACGAGTTATTATCTCTATTGAGCAGCAGGAGTTATTATCTCTATTGAGCAGCAGGAGTTATTATCTCTATTGAGCAGCACGAGTTATTATCTCTATTGAGCAGCACGAGTCATGAGCTTGTTGAACAAAACCCATATTCAGATGGACTAGATGTTTTGTATTTTTGTATTTTTATTTTTACAGCTGTGTGAGCGATAATATATGTCATACTATATGTTTGATAATAAATCATCTCTCTCCAGAATATTGTAGTTTAGTAGACCCACACACTGAAGCCGACTCTCAGGTGACAATACTAGGCCCAGCTTTTGCTGTGAACTAGGGAATCTGGTAAAGTTCTGATTCAATAGGATGTTCTGTCATGTGTATGTAGGTGATAGACCCTTATGAGGCAAGTGATCCCAGAACCGGGCCAGACCAACAGACTAGACAAAAGCTACTACAGGCGTGTAGAGAAAGCTCGGACGGACCCTACCTAGTGGTAAGGCACCACATCCACGTCCCCAATCAACCCCTACACACTACTTAGTAAATTTAGTATAATCCCTTTTCCCTAATCAACCCTTCACACATGTATTAACTCCTGTACTTCTCTGTGTGTCCTGTGGGTGGCGCTGCAGGCTCTGGTGGGGAAACAGTATGGTGCTGTGTGTTTACCTGCCCAGGTGGAGGTGGCAGAGTTCCACATGCTGCTCCAGGTGTGCCAGCGAGCGGGCATCAGTACCCGAGCTCTAGAGAATGCATACCTGAGAGACGAGAATACAATACCCCCGTCCTTCTGTCTGCAACGACAGACACACACACACACACAGCTGCAACCCGACAAACAGGTGAGGAGAAATCACCAGGTAGACACACACAGCTGCACCCCGACAAACAGGTGAGGAGAAATCACCAGGTAGACACACACACACACAGCTGCACCCAGACAAACAGGTGAGGAGAAATCCCCAGGTAGACACACACACACACACACACACACACACACACACACACACACACAGCTGCACCCAGACAAACAGGTGAGGAGAAATCCCCAGGTAGACACACACACACACACACACACACACACACACACACACAGCTGCACCCAGACAAACAGGTGAGGATAAATCACCAGGTAGACACACACACACACAGTGCAGCACTGGTAATAATGATCTTTTTATCAGACAGATGGAAAGACAGGAGAAGAGGAGGAGGAGGAGATGAGGAAGGTGTTGCAGGCTGCTGTGAGTCAGTGTGTTCAGGACGGTCTCCTAACAACCCTAGGCTACTACAGGTCAGGTGAGTGAGATGATCTTGGGCTAGTGGGAAAAGAACGATCTGCACACTGTCAAAAGTATAAGAGAATGTTTCAAAGGGAGGCTTAAATAGCAAAATACTGTTTTCTAGTTTTTATTTCTTCTTTAACTACACTGAACAAAAATATAAACGCAACATGCAATAATTTCAAATATTTTTACTGAGTTTACAGTTCATATAAGGAAATCAGTTAAATTGAAATAAATTAATTAGGCCCTAATCTATGGATTTCACATGACTGGGAATACAGATATGCATCTGTTGGTCACAGATACCTTAATAAAAGTAGGGGCGTGGATCAGAAAACCAGTCAGTATCTGGTGTGACCACCATTTGCCTCATGCAGCACGACACATCTCCTTCTCATAGAGGTGATCAGGCTGCTGATTGTTGATTGTGGCCTGTGGAATGTTGTTCCACTCCTCTTCAATGGCTGTGTGTTGCTGGATATTGGCGAGAACTGGAACACATTGTCGTACACGTCGATACAGAGCATCCCAAACATTCTCAATGGGTGACATGTCTGGTGAGTATGCAGGCCGTGGCAGAACTGGGACATTTTCAGCTTTCAGGAATTGTGTACAGATTCTTGCGACATGGGGCCGTGCGTTATCATGCTGAAACATGAGGTGATGGCGGTGGATGGGCCTCAGGATCTCGTCGCGGTTTCTCTGTGCATTTAAATTGCCATCGATAAAATGCAATTGTTTTAGTTGTCAGTAGCTTATGCCTGCCCATACCATAACCCCACTGCCACCAGGGGGCACTGTTTTTTTTATTTAACCTTTTTTAACTAGGCAAGTCAGAACAAATTCTTATTTACAACGTTGACATCAGCAAACCGCTCGCCCACACCACGCCATACACGCTGTCTGCCATCTGCCCAGTACAGTTGAAACTGGGATTAATTTGTGAAGAGCACACTTCTCCAGCGTGCCAGTAGCCATCGAAGGTGAGCATTTACCCACTGAAGTCGGCTACGACGCCGAACTACAGTCAATTCAAGGACGACGAGCACGCAGATGAGGTTCCCTGAGACGGTTTCTGACTGTTTGCAGAAATTCTTCGGGTGTACAAACCCACAGTTTCATCAGCTGTCCGGGTGGCTGTTCCCGCAGGTGAAGAAGCCGGATGTGGAGGTCCTGGGCTGGCATGGTTACACGTGGTCTGCGATTGTGAGGTTGGTTAGACATACCCGCCAAATTCTCTAAAACAACATTTGGAGGCGGCTTATGGATGAACCTGATTGTGACACATTGCAGAATGACATCATCTCCCACTATGGAGTAGAGAGAGAATCTCCACCCTCGCCTTGATCAACAGAAGAAAAATGACTTTTGGGCACCAACAAAATACAGCACACAACTCATATTTAATTCAGTATTTGAAATAACATTTGGAGCCCCTGACTCCTCATAACATACAGTAGCCTACCAGTCAGGAGAAGAGCAGTGCCAATGATCAGTAGCTCCACCAGAAGTCCAGTCTGTTTGTCCACAGCCATGACCTCTGTCTGTGGCCAGTGTGTGTACTAGTAATGTGTCTCTATAGCCCTTTTAGGTAGAGATTACCATGTGACTTCCTCTTCAGTCCTCAACCAATGACAAGTGACTGAATGGAAACTACATAGAGTATACCACGCTAGGCCAGACAGGTTAAGGTTGTGGTTCAGTTTTATACATACAGACAATGAGCAACATGAACTCACACTCAGCCCCCAAAAGCAACCTAAACCACTGTTGCTATGTCTCTGTACCCATAGTAACAGATACCCCAGTATCTTTCTATAATCTAGATTTGCACATCCGTCTGAAGAAAGGTGTGAAGGTGTGAAATGACTCAATGTTCCCTTCATCGAGGCGCTGTGCTGAAGAGAGAACAGGTGACCTCATCCCCCATCTCTCTCTTTAGGCGTAAAGCAACGGGAATGGTGGGAGCTGAGCAACATCCACTGAAAGAAAGACAAACTGTACTGACATTTTAAATAGCTCCATCACTCTAGTAGGATTTCAGCATATCTAGAGGAATTGTACATTCTTCACTCCATCTCTCCAGCCATTTAAGTTGTCCAACAGATCAGTATGTAATATACTCTTTATTAAGGTGTACATTTGAAAACTCTCTCTCTATCTCTCCAGCTCTCGACACAGACCTGCGATTCGCTCTGGAGAATTGTCCTAGACGTGACATCAAACGCTGCCTGGTCTATGTCAACAAGATCTCCAATGGGCGGGGCCAGAGTGAGGGGGCAGACCAACCCCCTAAAGAGCCACTCCTACACACCTATCCTCCACTCAAGGTAGATGCTTCACTTAATAACTGATCTAGAATCTGATTACCCTCCCCCAACCTCTACCTGGAAATGACAAATATCTGACCTTGTATCAGTGGTATTAGGTAAGGAGTAACGTCATCCCCCATCTACCACAGGCTCTGTCCGATGACAGCCTCCTGTCCCAGCTCTGTGACCACTTCCTGCCGAGCCTGGTGACTTCCTGTCGGCTCCTGGTGTACACCACAACTTCGGAATGTGACCCTCGTCATGGTTACACCCCCGCCAGGAGGAGGAGCTATGTGGAGGGTCTCTGCCAACAGCTTTACTCCGACCTCCTGGCTCTGATTGACAGCTCTGTCGCCATGGGAATGGGCAAGTCAGTATCGTCACCTCGTTCTGATGATGCGTTGACCAGAGAGCAGGCTGAGCAGGAGGAGCTTTGTTCTCTCTATTCCCGTCTCTATGACAACAATCGGCCAGAGGAAGAGGAAGTCAGGTCTTACCTGGAGCAGAGGGACACACAACACCCACTAGTGGTCATAGGAGGGCCGTGCACAGGGAAAACTGTGCTGCTGGCACATTGTGCACAGCAGGTAGATGGAGCAGTAACTCAGGACATACAGAATTTTATATAAGTGATTTGAAGTAGAAACTACCTGTAGCTTACTTCTATAAGACATTACTAGCTATAGTGAGGGAAAAAAAGTATTTGATCCCCTGCTGATTTTGTACGTTTGCCCACTGACAAAGAAATGATCAGTCTATAATTTTAATGGTAGGTTTATTTGAACAGTGAGAGACAGAATAACAAAAAAAAAATCCAGAAAAAACGCATGTGAAAAATATTAGAAATGGAATTGCATTTTAATGAGGGAAATAAGTATTTGACCCCCTCTCAATCAGAAAGATTTCTGTCTCCCAGGTGTCTTTTATACAGGTAACGAGCTGAGATTAGGAGCACACTCTTAAAGGGAGTGCTCCTAATCTCAGCTTGTTACCTGTATAAAAGACACCTGTCCACAAAAGCAATCAATCAATCAGATTCCAAACTCTCCACCATGGCCAAGACCAAAGAGCTCTCCAAGGATGTCAGGGACAAGATTGTAGACCTACACAAGGCTGGAATGGGCTACAAGACCATCGCCAAGCAGCTTGGTGAGAAGCTGACAACAGTTGGTGCGATTATTCGCAAATGGAAGAAACACAAAAGAACTGTCAATCTCCCTTGGCCTGGGGCTCCATGCAAGAATTCACCTCGTGGAGTTGCAATGATCATGAGAACGGTGAGGAATCAGCCCAGAACTACACGGGAGGATCTTGTCAATGATCTCAAGGCAGCTGGGACCATAGTTACCAAGAAAACAATTGGTAACACACTACGCCGTCAAGGACTGAAATCCTGCAGCGCCCGCAAGGTCCCCCCTGCTCAAGAAAGCACATATACATGCCCGTCTGAAGTTTGCCAATGAACATCTGAATGATTCAGAGGACATCTGGGTGAAAGTGTTGTGGTCAGATGAGACCAAAATGGAGATCTTTGGCATCAACTCAACTCGCCGTGTTTGAAGGAGGAGGAATGCTGCCTATGACACCAATAACACCATCCCCACCGTCAAACATGGAGGTGGAAACATTATGCTTTGGGGGTGTTTTTCTGCTAAGGGGACAGGACAACTTCACCTCATCAAAGGGACGATGGACGGGGCCATGTACCGTCAAATCTTGGGTGAGAACCTCCTTCCCTCAGCCAGGGCATTGAAAATGGGTCGTGGATGGGTATTCCAGCATGACAATGACCCAAAACACACGGCCAAGGCAACAAAGGAGTGGCTCAAGAAGAAGCACATTAAGGTCCTGGAGTGGCCTAGCCAGTCTCCAGACCTTAATCCCATAGAAAATCTGTGGAGGAGCTGAAGGTTTGAGTTGCCAAACGTCAGCCTCGAAACCTTAATGACTTGGAGAAGATCTGCAAAGAGGAGTGGGACAAAATCCCTCCTGAGATGTGTGCAAACCTGGTGGCCAACTACAAGAAACGTCTGACCTCTGTGATTGCCAACAAGGGTTTTGCCACCAAGTACTGAGTCATGTTTTGTAGAGGGGCCAAATACTTATTTCCCTCATTAAAATGCAATTCCATTTATAAAAATTTTCACATGCGTTTTTCTGCTTTTTTTTTGTTGTTATTCTGTCTCTCACTGTTCAAATAAACCTACCTTTAAAATTATAGACTGATCATTTCTTTGTCAGTGGGCAAACGTACAAAATCAGCAGGGGATCAAATACTTTTTTTCCCTCACTGTACATTACTGACTGAATATCCAGATAACATACATTATAATATCTTGCTTTAGAAGAGATCTGCAGGGGTCCATCCCAAATGACTGGGACTGTACTGATTGGCAGTGCCACATAACAGCCTGTTTCTCTCTCCTCTCTTCTGCAGGTGAGGTCATGGCTGAGCGACATGGATCCCGTGGTGATTATCCAGTTCACCAGCCTGGCAGTCAATCTCTCACCTAGACACCTTCTCTCCAGCCTGTGCCACCAGATAGCCCACAGATACAACCATAACCCTGACCCCAGTAGCAGAGACCCTAACCCTACCTTCCCCCAGCTCAGACATAACCTTTCCTCCCTCCTCTCCATCTGCCCCTCCCCTATACAACCCCTGGTCCTCATCCTCGACGGCCTAGACCAAGCTTTGACCGTCTCCGGACACCAAACCATCAAGTGCCTCCCTTCCCCCCTCCCTCCCAACGTCAAACTCATGCTCTCCATCTCCCCCACCCGAACCAATACCCTCCACACCCTTGAACTCCATTACCCACAATCCTCCTCTGCAGTGTTTGGTGTCTCAGGCTGCTGTGTGAGTGTGAAGCTGGGACCGGTGAAGGGGAAGGGGTGTGTGAGGATGTTGGCGGCCCTCCTGGAGGGGTCAGGAAGGAGAGTGACGTCAGGACAGCAGGGGGTCATGAACATGGCCCTGATCTCCTGCCCTCTGACCCTCTACGCTCGCCTCCTGCACAGACACGCCTCGCTGTGGACCTCAGGTACACATCAAAAACACAGTATAAACACATCTATCTCTATATATATCTGGAGCTAATTTCTCTCTTTCTCCCTCTCTCTCTCTGTCCTCTCTCGCTCTCTCTCTCTCAGCATCAGAGGTGACTGATGAGACCCTTCCTGTGGGTGTCCACTCCAGCATCACAGTGTTTCTGGTTCACCTAGAGGAGAAACATGGGTTGGCTCTGGTGTCCCGAGCCCTGAGCTACCTGACCCTCTCCAGGACCGGACTCACGGAGGCTGAGCTCTCTGACCTCCTGTCCAGTGATGACGAGGTGCTGGCTGGGTACGTCTCGGCCAATGAGCCCCCTCCCTCCAAGGTTAGGGTACCTGAGGTGGAAGTGGAGAGGTTGTTGTTGGATCTGAAGGGGTTTCTGGTGAAGAGGAGTGTTGCAGGGTCTCGTGTGCTGTTCTGGGTCAGTAGACATTTTGGGTTGGTGGTGTGTGAGAGGTACCTGAGCTCCTGGGAGATGAGGGAGGAGATGCACACAGCGATGGCCGACTATTTTAATGGTCGCTGGGCCTACGGTAAAGCCAAACCACTGGTCATCAGCCAGAACACAGGATTCAACCAGCCTGGGGCTGTCCCTGACACTGCCCGATTGAAAAAATACATTGACAGGCAACCTCCTGGTCAACCGTATGTGTTTAACTCTGAACCCTCCTCATCCTCTTCCGCCCCCTCTTCTGAGCGAGTCAACCTGCGCAAGCTTCTGGAACTGCCCTATCACCTGAAGGAGAGTGGCAGGTTGGAGGAGCTAGGGCGAGGTCTGATGATGTCACTGGAGTTCCATCAGGCCATGCTGAGGGCGGGGCTCCTAGGGGATCTGGTAACCCTGCTGGAGGATTGGGAAAAGGAGGGGGCGTCCCAGCTCATCTTCCCCAGGGAGAGAGCTCTTCTGGCAGGCATTCTGAGGGACTCAGCCTGCCTCCTCTGGAGCTCCCCTATGGAGCTGTCCATGGTGATGAAGGTCAGGCTGCTTCCTTTCCTGGGGCTCTGTCCTGAGCTGGAGGGCTATGCTGAGGAGGTGACACAGGGGATCAAGAAGAGGGGAAGTGGGTTAGGAGTGGTGCTCAGTCCTGCCCCCTCCACCGTACCCTCCACACAGTGTTTTCTTCCAGAGGCCAGACAGTGTCCTGTTACAGATGCAGCGGGGACAGTGTCTGGGACTGTGGTTGTCATACAGAGTGATGGGTCTGCATGGGTGTGGAGGGGTAGGGAGGCAGAGGAACTGAAACTGAGCTGTGAACCTGCGCTGAGGTTTGTAAGTGTCCGGAGTAGTGGGACTTTCATCCTCCTCTCAACTCAGTGCAACACACAGCTCCTGTGGGATGTGAGTGGGACAACGTGTTTTCAGGATATACTGAGTCAAGAAAGACAGGAGCCAAACTCAGACCAACACTCCAGTTCCATAGTTGAAGGGTTTCTCATGTGTGATGACAGGATGTGTGTGTGGTGGAAAGGTCTTAGCTACGTGAGTGTTTCTGAAGTTTCCACCAGCCGCCTCCTCACCCGTTTGCAGTGCCAGAACACCGTGAGGAGTGTGTCTTTTCCCTCTAGTGGTCAGTTTGTGTACTGTGGCCAGGAGAAAGGCACAGTGTCTATATTTGACACATCTCTAGGCACTCTCACTGCTACCTGTTCCAGTCCAGCAGAGTCATCAGTCATCTCTGTGATACTCAGTGAGGATGAGAGGGAGATGGCGTGTGTGGACAGCAGAGGGCACGTATTGTTATGGGGCGTCGCAACCAAAACAGATCCCAAACTCCTAAAGGAGTGTTGTAGTGGCAGCAGTCATTTTGAGTTCATCAATACAGACCTATCAAAAGAGAGTAGTATTCTGCTGGTGTGTAAAACCCAGGAGATTGTTCTCTGGGACACGTGTGACTGGGAGCAGTGGGACCACTTCAGAGCTCCACAGGGGAAGGCCTTCTCTCAGGCGTTGTTAGCCCAGGACGGACACCTCATCCTGGCTTCGCTAGAGGCCTGTCCCTCTGTGCTGGTGTGGAGGATGACCACTGGTCAGTGTGTCCTCTCCTTAGACACTGGCAGTCCTTCCCAACCCCACTCACTGCTCAAGATGGAGTCTGTCCTCTCCGTGGTCACACAAAATGGCCACCTCACTACGTGGGACTCAGATGTAATATGTGCTGCGGCTATGGTCCCTAGAACAGGGGCTGGTGTGAGGGAGGTGGTGCTGGAGCCAATGGGAGAGCGGTTCTATGTGATTGACGGCTCAGAGATGTTGTGGAGGTGGAAATTACAGACAGGAAGTCCGGAGACTCACTTCCTGCACGATGGCCCCGTGGAGAAGCTGTGTCTCTCTCCAGACGGCAGCCATCTTGTGAGCCTCTCAGGGGAGGACGTTTACGTGTGGCAGAGCGACACGGGACAGAACCTCCACCGTATCCATGGCAGCAGAGCTACAGAGGTTCTGATCACCTCTAACGGACACATCGGGGTGTGTGTGTCGCAGCACGGCCTGTCCAGGGTGTGGAAGCTGGCCAGTGGGGCCGTGGTCTGTAACATTCACCTGTACCTGGCTGATGCCCAGGTCTCATCTGAGAGCACCTTCCTGTTAGGCCGTCGTCATGGAGACTTGCTCGCCGTCAGCCTGTGGTCTGGCACCGTCAGTAAGCGCTTCTCGTGCTCAGAACGCTATGAACGTTCTACAGTCGTGGCCTTCCGGACCCTGCCGGAACACCCTGATTTTGTGATCGTGATGGCTGCCTCTGGGTCTGTTTACACATGGAGGGTGACAGAGGAGACGGTATGCCGACAGTTTCTGCTCCCCCAGATGTTCCTGTGCCAGCCACAAGTCTTCCACATGTCCTCTGATGGGAGCTTCGCTCTGCTGTCTAGTGATGATGACCTCATCACCCTGCTGGACCTGCCCCATGCCAGGCTGTGTACGGTCAAGGCCCAGGGTCCAGTCCTCAAAGTTTGCTTGGACGACTCTGGACGCTATGCTGTCTACATCTGCCACCCCCCTCCCCAGGATAATGGCTGTGCCTGTGACCTGCACACTAAGCCATTGCTGGCAGTGGTACGGCTGGCTGACGGGGGGAGACTGGGGAGGTTGTGTCTGTGTAAGACCCCCACAGCTCTGGCTGTGAGTGAGGAGCTGTGTGTGTATGTTGGCTTCCAGGATGGGTCTGTGGGTGTGTACTCCATCTCTGACATCACAGGGAGGGGAGGGGCTGTCAGGGGAAGGATCCAAGGGATTGGTCGGGAGAGGCCATGCCAGTGTGACAGTGAGCCAGTGCGATGGTTGCCCCTAGCAACACCCAGCATCACATGGCCCAAGTCTTCTGCAGAGATGGCATAACAGATGTAGGCCTGAGTCTTCTTCAGAGATGACATAACAGATGTAGGCCTGAGTCTTCTTCAGAGATGACATAACAGATGTAGGCTTGAGTCTTCTTCAGAGATGACATAACAGATGTATGCTTGAGTCTTCTTCAGATATGACATAACAGATGTATGCTTGAGTCTTCTTCAGAGATGACATAACAGATGTATGCTTGAGTCTTCTTCTGAGATGACATAACAGATGTAGGCCCGAGTCTTCTTCAGAGATGACATAACAGATGTAGGCTCAACTTGTCAGGCCAGTTTCCTCTTTATTAATAAAAAAAAAGTCCATTGTTACCTGTTAGTAAATTGATTAATAAATAAAATTGATATTAAAATTGTTGTTTTCTGTCCAATATCAATGTAGCAGAGCGATAACAAATCAGCTCATATTTGTTCAGCCTATTGGTATGAAACTGGTTACATCATTCTTGATATGTGGTGGTGCGCATTAAACCATATGAGGTAACCGAATGATTGTGGCTTGCGTTCAAATAAAAAATCTTCCTATCAGCACAGGTGACTAAGGTCCACCCAAGGTCACATTTTAAATACTTTATTGAAATCAGCAACAAAGCACATTTGTACCAAAAGTGTCAGATCTTTCTTAATGACGGCTGTAATGACGGTGTGCCTAAGGTATGTACAGTATGTATGACTCATGGAATCTGTCTCTGTAAACACATCAGACAAGCCTCCGCTGTAAAGGTAGACTCCGCTAAATGACGTGGCCACGAGCAGCACCGCAGATATTAAGATTAGCAAGATGCAAGACTTTGCTCTCACAGTCACACACAGTATCTGCGCACAGGTCTGCTTCACGCTGTTCATAGCTGGGTAGCCAGGGCACCAAAACAGCAGATAAGTTGAGCCTCGCTCTTCAACACCCTTAGTTGTGGCGGAAATTGACCCACTATGCTTTTTACTTTCTGCATCTATGTCATATCGCTGAGTCTACCTTTAAGATGGGTGGGAGGTTTAAATATTAAATCCTGTTCTGATGAAAAACAGCTTTATGGAAACTTGTGGTCTGAGCTGTACCTCCACTGATACACTCACATTCCTTCTCTTACCCAAATGTACTCACTCTCGTGCTCTCCCGACTACATTCGCAATCACACAATCACTCTTTCTTTTAAAAAAACACACTAACCAGCCCACCAAACAGAAGGACTAAGTTCAAATAAATGAATTTAAAGATTTTTACCAAATGCATAAAAGTTGGTCATTTCAACCTAAGTTGTGCTGCAACTCAAGAGCAGGCAGATAAAGGATTTTCTGATTTATGTGTGTGTCTGTGTGTTCTGTGTTTGGTCATTTCCTATGTGAGAGTGTGCTGACAGATGGGTTAGAAACATCATTTAGGTGGGAACCTTCCTCTCGGTCTGACCTTCTGCCTACACCCTTGTGGACAGACCTGAACACACACACACACCTAAATACATGCATACACACACACATACACTACACTATTATTCCTTCCCCACCCTTGTATGGGGGAAAAACATAAAGATTTGTTGGGATCAAAGACTTTTCGAAGACTTTCTTGTCTACCACAGGAGGCTGCTGAGGAGAGAACAGCTCATAATAATGGCCGGAACGGAGCAAATGGAATGGCATCCAACACCTGGAAACCATGTATCTGATGTGTTAGATAGAATTCCGCTCCAGCTGTTTAGTGAAAGCCCATTCTCTGGTTCTAATGTGCAGCCAACCCCCTCTGTTGTCTAGAGTTCTGCTACTGACATGTTAAAGACACACAGTCTAGGACTTTGGTTGTAAATATTTTACCTCATGTTCAAACTAAAATTGTTATTGAATGGTTCATAACATACATAATATATCATGAAATAATTTATTTTGCTCATGTGCACATTTGAGGCCATCTTTCAGGACCCACTTTTACTCATGAGCACCAATAGTGGAGGTTCTAGAATACAGTATATGGTGGCGTGGAAGATTATAACTCTTAATCTGAACAACCAACATCTACCAAAACAAACCATACACTTAACCTAACTACTTAACCTAACTACTTAATCCTAACTACTTAACCCGACTACTTAACCTGACTACTTAACCTATTAAGTAGTAGGGGTGGCAGGGTAGCCTAGTGGTTAGAGTGTTGGACTAGTAACCGAAAGGCTGCAAGTTCAAATCCCCGAGCTGACAAGGTACAAATCTGTCATTCTGCCCCTGAACAGGCAGTTAACCCACTGTTCCTAGGCCGTCATTGAAAATAAGAATTTGTTCTTAACTGACTTGCCTAGTAAAATTAAGGCAGCCTCCCGCACCTCTCAGATTCAGAGGGGTTGGGTTAAATGCAGAAGACACATTTCGGTTGAAGGCATTTGGTTGTACAACTGACTAATAATGGTGACTTTGACATTTTAACTACTTAACCCTGACTACTTAACCCTAGCTACTTAACCTGACTACTTAACCTGACTACTTAACCCTATGTATTAGCTTGTATGACTTTTAAATACAAAGGATATATTATATTCCTGTACTTACAGCACCAATTTACCCAGACTTTGAACGTTACAGTCCCAAAGAATGTCTGGAGGGCGGCCATGCAACCAGGCCAACAGTTCCACTGCAATGGCAAGAGCGCTTTTGGGTGCTTTAGATCAGGGTTTTCCAACCCGGTCCTGGGGCCCCACATGGGTGCATGTTTTGGTTTTTGCCCTAGCACTACAGTCGTGGCCAAAAATTTTGAGAATGACACAAATATTAATTTTCACAAAGTCTGCTGCCTCAGTTTGTATGATGTCAATTTGCACATACTCCAGAATGGCATGAAGAGTGATCAGATGAATTGCAAAGTCCCTCTTTGCCATGCAAATGAACTGAATCCCCAAAAAACATTTCCACTGCATTTCAGCCCTGCCACAAAAGGACCAGCTGACATCATGTCAGTGATTCTCTCGTTAACACAGGTGTGAGTGTTGATGAGGACAAGGCTGGAGATCACTCTGTCATGCTGATTCAGTTTGAATAACAGACTGGAAGCTTCAAAAGGAGGGTGGTGCTTGGAATCATTGTTCTTCCTCTGTCAAACATGGTGACCTGCAAGGAAACACGTGCCGTCATCATTGCTTTGCACAAAAAGGGCTTCACAGGCAAGGATATTTCTTCCAGTAAGATTCCACCTAAATCAACCATTTATCGGATCATCAAAAACTTCAAGGAGAGCGGTTCAATTGTTGTGAAGAAGGCTTCAGGGCGCCCAAGAAAGTCCAGCAAGCGCCAGGACCGTCTCCTAAAGTTGATTCAGCTGCCGGATCGTGGCACCACCAGTACAGAGCTTGCTCAGGAATGGCAGCAGGCAGGTGTGAGTGCATCTGCATGCACAGTGAGGCAAAGACTTTTGGAGGATGGCCTGGTGTCAAGAAGGGCAGCAAAGAAGCCACTTCTCTCCAGGAAAAACAACAGGGATAGACTTATATTCTGCAAAAGGTACAGGGATTGGACTGCTGAGGATTGGGGTAAAGTCATTTTCTCTGATGAATCCCCTTTTACGATTGTTTGGGACATCCGGAAAAAAGCTTGTCTGGAGAAGACAAGGCGAGCGCTACCATCAGTCCTGTGTCATGCCAACAGTAAAGCGTCCTGAGACCATTCATGTGTGGGGTTGCTTTTCAGCCAAGGGAGTGGGCTCACTCACAATTTTGCCTAAGAACACAGCCATGAATAAAGAATGGTACCAAGACATCCTCCGAGAGCAACTTCTCCCAACCATCCAGGAACAGTTTGGTGACGAACAATGTCTTTTCCAGCATGATGGAGCACCTTGCCATAAGGCAAAAGTGATAACTAAGTGGCTCGGGGAACAAAACAGGAAACTCCCCAGACCTTAATCCCAGTGAGAACTTGTGGTCAATCCTCAAGAGGCAGGTGGACAAACAAAAACCCACAAATTCTGACAAACTCCAAGCATTGATTATGCAAGAATGGGCTGCCATCAGTCAGGATGTGGCCCAGAAGTTAATCGACAGCATGCCAGGGCGGATTGCAGAGGTCTTGAAAAAGAAGGGTCAACACTGAAAATATTGACTCTTTGCATCAACTTCATGTAATTGTCAATAAAAGCCTTTGACACGTATGAAATGCTTGTAATTATACTTCAGTATTCCATAGTAACATCTGACAAAAATATCTAAAGACACTGAAGCAGCAAACTTTGTGGAAATTAATGTGTCATTCTCAAAACTTTTGGCAACGACTGTACACAGTTGATTCAAATAAGCAAAGCGTGGTTATTTGATGTCAACATGTTGCTGAAAAGCAACCTGAGAGGTATGTACAGAGATTGTATAGACCATAGAATTAGAATGACTAGAAGGGGAATATGCCCTTAGATCATGGCTAGGAGGGGCTCTGCTTTGGGGGTGAGGGAGGAGCTTTCTCAGGCTCAATAGTTTGAAGATCCAATCACATTGGATAATTCTTTTGTTGGGGGGTCTCCATCTCAGAATGCACATATAAAGATCACCCTTGAAAAAAGGCTACTGGCGTTGTGTCGGAGATGCATCATCTGTGAAAAAGGCTACTTGCTGTTCACCCAAACCCACACTGTTTCGGTTGGGAATATCCGTTCTACTCATTTTAATTCTATGCAACAATGGCTGTGGTACAGTATGTATTATCTGTAGCGTTGTACGGATAAGTAAGAGGCATTATCTTAAGACCTAACTCACATTTGAATATGGCTGTGTCATTATGACTTTGGAGAATTATTTATGACACATTGAACTCATTTCATTTGAACAATCCCAGTTGGCAAATCTAACAGGGGCCCCCCGAGTGGCGCTAAAGGCATCACTACAGACCCAGGTTCGATCCCGGGCTGTATCACAACCGGCCGTGATCGGGAGTCCTATAGGGCGGTGCTCAATTGGCCCATGTTAGGGGAGGGTTTTTCCGAGGTAGGCCATCATTGTAAATAAGAATTTGTTCTTAACTGACTTGCCTAGTTAAATAAATAAAAACATTTAATTGGAGAAGATGGAGAGAAAAATTGGATCAGATTGGATCCTGAGAAAGTGGCCGCAATAACTGGTGAGTAGGTTTTTGTTCATCGATTGCAAATGAGCCTTTGACAGTGTGCTGGTATTGTCATGATAAAATAATACAGTATAAACATCAAATACACCAGGGGTTCTCAAAGTTGGGTCCGAGTTACTGCAAGGGGTCCGCAGCAAGATCTCAAAATATATATAGGCCTAGATTAAACAAAGGGATCTGTGGAATACGCTTTGAGTGTGTTATACAATACAATGTAATATTATTAATCTACAATGTATGTTCTTAACCCTGGGCAGCATGGGCCTGGGAGGCTAACAGGGATATTGGTATCCACAGTACTCCACCAATTATACATTTTTCGACTTCTTGTAATTTAAGCTTTAAAAACTGGAAAGTGTTCTCTCTGCCTCATGGCAAAATGTGAAGAATTGCAGGATATTAGCATTAAAGCTGCAACAACAAAAAATCTCTCTTCCCTATGACAAAATGTGTGCAATTGCAGGAAATTTGCAAGAAATCTGCTACATTTTCTCTCCGATGTGAAGAGATAGGCCTTTAAAATGTTCCTTCCCAGGGCCCAAGACTTGTTTCGTCCGGCTGTCACGATCTCCAGAAGGGACAGACCAAGGCGCAGCGAGGTATCCAGTATACATGCTTTATTTATCCACGGAACTGGGCAAAAACAACAAAATGAACGTAACGAAGATCGTGATGCTGAACACAACTAAACATACAACAAGCTATGCACAAACAATAACCCACAAAATACTAGTGAAAACCCCAAACATATATATGGTTCCCAATTAGAGGTAACGACACACAGCTGCCTCTAATTGGGAACCATTACCCCAACATAGAAACACAACACCTAGAACAGAAAGAAACCCTTCACCAAAACAAAACTAAACACGCCAGCCTGTCTATCTCAGGCCTGAACGTGACAGTACCCCCAAAGCGCGGACTCCGACCGCGCCAAAAGTCCATTGGGGGTCTTGGTGGGCCTTCCTGTCCCAGGTGGCGGCTCCGGTGCCGGCCGTGCTGGCTCGGGGTCCCACACCGGAGGCCCTGGGCTATTTGCCGGAACAGTTAGTTTAGGACTGGGGACCTTCTCTGGAGGTTCCGGACTGGGAACCTTCTCTGGAGGTTCCGGACTGGGGACCTTCTCTGGAGGTTCCGGACTGGGGACCTTCTCTGGAGGCTCCGGACTGGGAACCTTCTCTGGAGGCTCCGGACTGGGAACCTTCTCTGGAGGCTCCGGACTGGGAACCTTCTCTGGAGGCTCCGGACTGTCAACGCGCACTGGGACTCTGGTGCGGGGAACAGGAACGGGCCGTACTGGACTCATGACGCGCACTGGGACTCTGGTGCGGGGAGCAGGAACGGGCCGTACTGGACTCATGACGCGCACTGGGACTCTGGTGCGGGGAGCAGGAACGGGCCGTGCTGGATCCACGACGGGCACAGGACCCCTGGAGCGTGGAACAGGGACAGGACGTGCTGGATCCACGACGGGCACAGGAATCCTGGAGTGTGGAGCAGGGACAGGACGTGCTGGGTCCACGACGGGCACAGGAATCCTGGAGCGTGGAGCAGGGACGTGCTGGGTCCACGATGGGCACAGGGATCCTGGAGCGTGGAGCAGGGACAGGACTTGCTGGACTCTCTAAGCGCACAGGGGGCCTGGTGCGCGGAGCCAGGACAGGACGTGCTGGACTCTCTAAGCGCACAGGGGGCCTGGTGCGCGGAGCCGGAACAGGACGTGCTGGACTCTCTAAGCGCACAGGGGGCCTGGTGCGCGGAGCCAGAACAGAACGTGCTGGACTCTCTAAGCGCACAGGGGGCCTGGTGCGCGGAGCCGAACAGGACGTGCTGGACTCTCTAAGCGCACAGCGGGCCTGGTGCGCGGAGCCGGAACAGGACGTGCTGGACTCTCTAAGCGCACAGCGGGCCTGGTGCGCGGAGCCGGAACAGGACGTGCTGGACTCTCTAAGCGCACAGGGGCCTGGTGCAAGGAGCCGGAACAGGACGTGCTGGACTCTCTAAGCGCACAGCGGGCCTGGTGCGCGGAGCCGGAACAAGACGTGCTGGACTCTCTAAGCACACAGGAGACCTGGTGCGCGGAGCAGGGACTGGACGTACTGGGCTATCTAAGCATACAGGGGACCTGGTGCATGGAGCCGGTACTTCTCTCCCCGGCTGTTCACTCACCCTTGCCTCATGGATGATGGGAGCTGGAATGTCACGCACTGGGCTGTGGATGCGAACCGGAGACCCCACATGCAGAACCGGTGCAGGATATCTCGGTCCCAGAAGGTGTACTGGAGACCTCGCTCGCAGAGCCGGCACCACTCCTCCAGGTTGCACACTCACCCTAGCCCGACAGATGAGTGGCGCTGGAATTTTGCGCACCGGGCTGTGAATGCGCACTGGAGACACCGTGCGCAAAACTGCATAGCACGGCGTCTTACCAGTGCGACACTCCCTCCGACGCTCCCTCCAGAGAGCAAGAGGAGTTAGCTCAGGAGTCCATCCTGAACCAGCCAAACTCCCCGTGTGCCCCCCCCAAAAGTTTTTTGGGGCTGCTTTTCGGGCTTCCTAGCCAGGCGAATCCCAACATACTTTTCTCTATCCGGGTTCCATACTCCGTACAAATCCTCACACCTGCTCCGCTCAGCCACCGCTACTTTTTTCTCCCTGGGGTGACGATGCTCCGCCGTCTTCTCCCAAGGTCCCTTACCAGCCAAAATCTCCTCCCAAGTCCATGACCCCTTTCCAGCCAATATCTCCTCCCAAGTCCAGAACTCCCGGGTCTCTCGCTGCTTGGTCTTTTTATGGTGGGTTATTTTGTCACGATCTCCAGAAGGGACAGACCAAGGCGCAGCGAGGTATCCAGTATACATGCTTTATTTATCCACGTAACTGGACAAAAACAACAAAATGAACGTAACGAAGATCGTGATGCTGAACACAACTAAACATACAACAAGCTATGCACAAACAATAACCCACAAAATACTAGTGAAAACCCCAAACATATATATGGTTCCCAATTAGAGGTAACGACACACAGCTGCCTCTAATTGGGAACCATTACCCCAACATAGAAACACAACACCTAGAACAGATAAAACCCTACACCAAAACAAAACTAAACACGCCAGCCTGTCTATATCAGGCCTGAACGTGACACCGGCCATGTGCTGCCAAAGTCATAGTACAACTCCTGGTGCTATTATGAGGGGGTCCCGCGAGCCCTGATGAATTTGCTATTAGAAAAAGGGACCTGGCCCGAAAAAGTTTTAAAACCCCTGAATTACACAATACATGAAAAGCAAACACAAACCACAAAAAGCTAAGCACGACCATATGAAACAGACAGTAAAAAGGGCCAGGGTAGAGTATGTATGCCTTGGTACAAATGGCAAGGTATATTGCTGACTGCCCCAGTACCTGTGTGTTAGCGATGTCCACGAGTATGACGTGTCTCTTTAATGCCCAGGAAGTTCCGATTCAAACTCCCATTAGACAGCTCTGCAAGTGTTATAATGTCAAGATAAGTTTGTTAATCACCAAATATGTAGTTTTGCTACGCAACTATCTTCACTTACTCCCGTTGCTCCCGGGATGTGTGTGTTGGTGTGTGTGTTGGTGTGTGTGTTGATGGGTGTGTTGGTGTGTGTGTTGGTGTGTGTGTGTTGGTGTGTAAGTGTGTGTGTTGGTGTGTAAGTGTGTGTGTTGGTGTGTGTGTGTGTGTGTAAGTGTGTGTGTGTGTTGGTGTGTAAATGTGTGTGTTAGTGTGTGTTGGTGTGTTAGTGTGTGTGTTGGTGTGTAAGTGTGTGTGTTAGTGTGTGTTGGTGTGTTAGTGTGTGTAAGTGTGTGTGTTGGTGTGTAAGTGTGTGTGTTAGTGTGTGTTGGTGTGTAAGTGTGTGTGTTGGTGTGTTAGTGTGTGTTGGTGTGTTAGTGTGTGTTGGTGTGTAGTCAATACTGTATGATGGTGTGGAACATGAAATTGAGCAGACAACAGCTCTCCTTTAACCAAATGTATTCTTAGTAATCTTTGTGTTCTCTTTCCAGAAGGGTCTACCTGCCCTCTATCTATATAGCATTTAGAGACACACAGACCACCACTGGTCTACACCTTCTACAACAAAAACTAAAGATTTCCACAACTTCAGTCTTGCTTCAGTTGTCAGAATTAGTATCACTTTAATGTTGAAGAGTCATTTTGGTTTTCTCCCTCTCTGTTTGAGCTGTAGCCCTACATCTTTCGGATCATTCAATAACACAATGAAAATGAGAGAACAAGATGATTCAACTACAACCACAAGCAAATAACATGAAATTATTAAAATAGTCCTCATCGTAATAATTACATAGAATCAAGTAATACTTCATAAACTGTTATTTACAGCATTTATATATAGCCTATGCCATTACATCACAGGTAAGAATCCTGCTCTTCCGTGAAGACGGGGAATGGCACATGATGGAGCCCTGACTCGCTGACACGAACACGCTAACGTATAAAATAAAGTTATGAGAGACAACAGTCCAAAGTAATAATTTAAGATCAGACTGTATTTACATCAGAGTTTCTGCATCATCATCATCATCATCATCATCATCATCATCATCACACATATGAAGAAGGCAGATCTGGAATGGTAAGGAGGAAAACAACAGCAACAGGGAAAAAGAGGAAGTTAATCTGTGTTCATCAGGGGTCAGAGGTCACAGACATACATCACTAGAGCGAGGCTTCACATCGCCAGCCTACCTGAATGTCATTAGAATAGTTAAAATCTGTACAACAACATGATGTCAAAGTCAGGGAAGTCAGACAAACAGACATCCTGAGGGCAAATCATCTACCAAATATATTCACCTATATGCAGTCCACTCATACCCCACTCACCTAACAAATATATTCACCTACATGCAGTCCACTCATACCCCACTCACCTAACAAATATATTCACCTGTACGCCCCAGGTGCCAAACCAATATCCCCAGTTCATTCATCGAACAAATATATTAATATGCATGCCCTCTTAAGAAATATATTCACATGTATGGCCTTAATTCTTCCACATTACAGTATGTAAGCCCTGAAAAACACAAATGACATGTGCTGAGGGTGAGTTGTAGCTCCAGCTTCACTGAGCAGTAGTTTCACACATTAGTTTAACATTTAGGTGACTGATTGGAGTTGTGTGTTAAACTTCTGAGACAGTGAACTCTCTCACACCCACAAATACTGTCCAGCTATAAGCCTGTTCATCAACACACTGGAGATACTGTATGGTCTGTGTCTGTGTGTATCTATGGTCCAACATTAGAAGCTCTGAGAAAGGCAGCATAGATGCACGATAAGGCAGATCCGTACAACACACACTCACAATCCACGCACACACACACACACACACACACACACACACACACGCACGCACGCACGCACGCACGCACGCACACGCGCGCACTGGAGATACTGTATGGTCTGTGTCTGTGTGTATCTATGGTCCAACATTAGAAGCTCTGAGAAAGGCAGCATAGATGCACGATAAGGCAGATCCGTACAACACACACTCACAATCCACGCACACACACACACACACACACACGCACGCACGCACGCACACGCACACGCGACACACACGCGCGCGCATGCGATGACACTGGATCATTTAAAGGGTTTCACTCTATAACATGTGTTTCAAGGGGATTTTTATAGTAAGGAGAGAGAGAGAGACCAAAAATAGGAATATAGAGAATATACTCCGTTAGTGGCTCTTGTTGTGAAGGTTTTATTGGTGGCGAGTGGTGGTTGTGGTGGTTGTTGGTGGTTGTTGGTGGTGGGTGGTTGGTGGTTGTGGTGGTTGTTGTTGGTGGTGGGTGGTGGCGAGTGGTGGCGGGTGGTGGACGCTGTTGGTGGGTGGTGGGTGTTGGTGGTTGGTGGGTGGTGGTGGTGGGTGGTGGCGAGTGGTGGCGGGTGGTTGGTGGCTGTTGGTGGGTGGTGGGTGGTGGTTGTTGTTGGTGGGTGGTGGGTGGTGGTTGTTGGTGGTTGTTGTTGGTGGTGGTGGTGGTGGCTGTTGGTGGGTGGTGGTGGTGGTGGGTGGTGGCTGTTGGTGGGTGGTGGCTGTTGGTGGGTGGTGGTGGTTGGTGGTTGGTGGGTGGTGGTGGGTGGTGGTGGGTGGTGGTGGTGGTGGTGGGTGGTGGTGGTTGTTGGTGGTGGTGGTTGGTGGTTGGTGGTGTGTGTGTGTGTGTGTGTGTGTGTGTGTGTGTGTGTGTGTGTGTGTGTGTGTGTGTGTGTGTGTGTGTGTGTGTGTGTGATTTTAGCTAATGAGGATGGCACTGACCAGTGATCATTAACTGTCAAACTGTCCCCATCTCCAAAAGAGGGAACTTACACTCACATTACCTGACACACGGCAGTTTCCCTCAATGACCACTGGGCATCGTATGGCCATGAATGAGCTCCATATATACTAACAAATATACTAATAAATACAATAATCGGCAAACTAGAGACTTACATGATGCCTAAGATATGAAAAATAAATCCAATACTGGCTGAGATAAAGGGAGAAACACACGTGGTGTAGGCTACATACAGCATACATAAACAGTTGTATGAGTGACATAGCAGCTGATCAGGGTGTGTGGGCTGATGGGAAGGATTCTGATGATCTTAAAACAACATAAACCAACAGATTCCTTAACTGTCCTTCGTACTACACAACTTTCTGTTAACTAAGAAAGGTTTGTGTTATTACATGGGTATTGACCTGTTAGGTGTCTGGGATTCTGTGTGTAAAACAGAAACTCAGAACAATATGAACGGTGACCTTCGTTATGAAAATGATCATTTCCAGAGTCAACACTACTTTCTACTTTCCTCACAGGAGTTCAGTCACATTTAGCATCTACAGGAATCGTCTGAATTGACTAGTCAGAATCAACTCCTGTCAAATGATTCATCTGAATTGTCCCTCCTGAGTTCACTCAGTCTTGCTCAGCCTCAGAGATTGACAGCTGTCAGTCAAATGTCAAACTGTCTCAGAGTCTCGCCCTCTCCGCCTGAGGACATAAAAAGGGAATCGTTTCCTTATGTTTCTATTGGCCTAGAGATACCACTGGCTCCCCTCCCATTGGTTGGTGTATTCACTGGCCCCTCCCCCCATCCCCATCATCCAGGCAACCGTTGAGGCAGTGGGTGTCATCGCAGTGGCTGTCATCCCCCAGCGCGCCCTGGGATTGCAGCAGCTCATACTCTTCATCCAGGAAGTCGAGGCTATTGTTGCTAGGCAACCCACGGACGGTGAACTTGTGGGAGACTTTTGTCCACTGCACTCGATTGGTCGCTACACGCTCATACAGCTCGGATGCCCCTGGTAACAGCTCTGACAGCAGCCTATCATGGGACAGGGGCCGGGGACACAACATTAGGTGGTGCAAGTGCTGTGGGTCAGTAGTGATAAACGCTGTGTTGTGATTCGCTCTTACTTGTAGATGGGCATGGCGATGTGTTCCATGAAGCTGATCTGTAGCTCTGGGATGTAGGCCTTCTCTCTGTCCATCATCTCACTGGGACGATTCCCCATCGCCTTCTCCTGCACACACAAGTAAGTTACACACGTCAGATACATCCCCACACCCACCCCCCAACACACACAAATACAGTGCCGTGCAAGAATAAAGTGCAGCACACATACCAGATCCCCCTGGGAGAAGAACTCTTTATAGATCAGCTCCTGAATACACAGAGGAGAGAAAGAGGTTTAGGGTCAAAGGTTAACTAGGGTCTGAGTTTATGGTTGAGGTTAGAGTTGAACCGGGATGTGGACATGAAGCAAGGGTTAGGGTTGGGGTTGAGGTTAGGGTTGAACTGGGATGTGGACATGAAGCAAGGGTTAGGGTTGGGGTTAGGATTGTGGTTGAGGTTGAGGTGAGAGTTAGGGTTAGCATTAACTTTAGGTTTGAGGCTAGGGTTAGCATTAGAACTTAATTTGACACTATCTAAACTGGAAAACACATATCCTGAGGCTGCATTTATTGTAGCTGGGGATTTTAACAAGGCTAATCTGAAAACAAGGCTCCCTAAATCTTATCAGCATATCGAATGCGCGACCCGGGCTGTCAAAATTCTGGATCATTGCTATTCTAACTTCCGAGACGCATACAAAGCCCTCCCTCGCCCTCCTTTCGGCAAATCTGACCACGACTCAATTTTGTTGCTCCCAGCCCATAGACAGAAACTAAAACAGGAAATGCCCGTGCTCAACGCTGGTCCAACCAATCTGAATCCACGTTTCAAGATTGCTTCAATCACGTGGACTGGGATATGTTCCGGATAGCATCAGACAACAACATTGATGTATACGCTGATTCGGTGAGTGAGTTTATTAGCAAGTGCATCGGTGATGTTGTACCCACGGTGACTATTAAAACCTTCCCTAACCAGAAACTGTGGATTGATGGCAGCATTTGCGGAAAACTGGAAGTGCGAACCACTGCTTTTAATCATGGCAAGGCGACCGGAAACATGACCGAATACAAACAGTGTAGCTATTCCCTCCGCAAGACAATCAAACAAGCTAAGCGTCAGAATAGAGAGTAGAGTCGCAATTCAACGGCTCAGACACGAGACGTATGTGGCAGGGTCTACAGTCAATCACGGATTACAAAAAGAAAACCAGCCCCGTCGCAGACACCAATGTCTTGCTCCCAGACAAACTAAACAACTTCTTGGCTCGCTTTGAGGACAATACAGTGCCACTGACATGGCCCGCTACCAAAACCTGCGGGCTCTCTTTCACCGCAGCCAATGTGAGTAAAACATTTAAACATGTTAACCCTACCAAGGCTGCCGGCCCAGATGGCATCTCTAGCCGTGTCCTCAGAGCATGCTCAGACCAGGTGGCTGGTGTGTTTTCGGACATATTCAATCAATCCCTATCCCATTCTGCTGTTCCCACATGCTTCAAGAGGACCACCATTGTTCCTGTTCCCAAGAAAGCTAAGGTAACTGAGCTAAACGACTATCGCCCGTAGCACTCACTTCCGTCATCATGCAGTGCTTTTCACCTCCACCCTACCTGACACTCTAGACCCACTCCAATTTGCTTACAGCCCCAATAGGTCCACAGACGACGCAATCGCAATCACACTGCCCTAACCCATCTGGACAAGAGGAATACCTATGTAAGAGTGCTGTTCATCGATTTCAGCTCAGCATTTAACACCATAGTACCCTCCAAACTCGTCATTAAGCTTGAGACCCTGGGTCTCAACCCCGCCCTGTGCAACTGGGTCCTGAACTTTCTGACGAGCCGCTCCCAGGTGGTGAAGGTAGGAAACAACACCTCCACCCCGCTGATCCTCAACACTGGGGCCCCACAAGGGTGCGTTCTCAGCCCTCTCCTGTACTCCCTGTTCACCCATGATTGCGTCGCCATGCACGCCTCCAACTCAATCATCAAGTTTGCAGACGACACTACAGTGGTAGGCTTGATTACCAACAACGACGAGACGGGAGGAGGTGATGGAGTGTGGTGTCAGGAAAAGAACCTCTCACTCAACGTCAACAAAACAAAGGAGATGATTGTGGACTTCAGGAAACAGCAGAGGGAGCACCCCCCTATCCACATCGACGGGGACAGTAGTGGAGAAGGTGGAAAGTTTTAAGTTCCTCGGCGTACACATCATGGACAAACTGAAATGGTCCACCCACACAGACAGCGTGGTGAAGAAGGCACAACAGCGCCTCTACAACCTCAGGAGGCTGAAGAAATTTGGCTTGCCACCAAAAACACTCACAAACCTTTACAGATGCACAATCGAGATCATCCTGTCGGGCTGTATCACCGCCTGGTACGGCAACTTCTCCGCCCACAACCGTAAGACTCTTCAGAGGGTAGTGAGGTCTGCACAACGCTTCACCGGGGGCAAACTACCTGCCCTCCAGGACACCTACAACACCCGATGTCACAGGAAGGCCAGAAAGGATATCAAGGACAACAACCACCCGAGCCACTGCCTGTTCACCCCGCTATCATCCAGAAGGCGAGGTCAGTACAGGTGCATCAAAGTTGGGACTGAGAGACTGAAAAACAGCTTCTATCTCAAGGCCATCAGACTGTTAAACAGCCATCACTAACATTGAGTGGCTGCTGCCAACATACTGACTCAAATCTCTAGCCACTTTAATAATAAAAAATGTGATGTAATAAATGTATCACTAGTCACTTTAAACAATGACACTTTATATAATGTTTACATTACATTACTCATCTCATATGTATATACTGTACTCTATACCATCTACTGCATCTTGCCTATGCCGTTCAGCCATCTCTCATCCATATATTTATATGAACATATTCTTATTCATTCCTTTACAGTTGTGTGTATAAGGTAGTTGTTGTGAAATAGTTAGATTACTTGTTAGATATTACTGCACGGTCGGAACTAGAAGCACAAGCATTTCGCTACACTCGCATTTACATCTGCTAACCATGTGTATGCGACCAATACAATTTGATTTGATTTGTTGGGGCTAGGGTTAGCATTAGCTTTAGGGTTGAGGGTTAGCATTAACTTTAGGGTTGAGGCTTTGGTTAGCATTAGCGTTAGGATTGAGGTTAGGGTTAGCATTAGCTTTAGGGTTGAGGCTAGGGTTAGCATTAGCTTTAGGGTTGAGGCTAGGGTTAGTAGACTTTAGGGTTCCTCACAGTGTAACCATGTGTATGTGACCAATAAAATTTGATTTGATTTGTTGAGGCTAGGGTTAGCATTAGCTTTAGGGTTTAGGGTTAGTATTAGCTTTAGGGTTGAGGCTAGGGTTAACTTTAGGGTTGAGGCTAGGGTTAGCATTAGCTTTAGGGTTTAGGGTTAGCATTAGCTTTAGGGTTGAGGCTAGGGTTAGCATTAGCTTTAGGGTTGAGGCTAGGGTTAGTAGACTTTAGGGTTCCTCACAGCGATCTTGCGGGTGGTCTTCCAGCCCTTGGTCTGGTCCGACAGGTCGCATGAGGTCATCAGTAGGCACAGCAGCAGAGAACGGTGGGTCTGATTCCTGGGGTCGTAGCCAGCTAGCACACACACATATACACCCACACACATATACACCCACACACATATACACCCACACACACACACACACACACACACACACACACACACACACACACACACACACACACACACACACACACACACACACACATACATGTACAAACAGAAAGGGAGAGAGAATGAAAGACTATTATACTCACAAACACACACACCCACACACAGCCACACACTCACACCCACACACTGCCACACACTCACACCCACACACTCATACCCACACACAGCCACACACTCACACCCACACACTGCCACACACTCACACCCACACACTCACACCCACACACTGCCACACACACACACACTGCCACACACACACACACACACACACACACACACACACACACACACACACACACACACACACACACACACATACATGTACAAACAGAAAGGGAGAGAGAATGAAAGACTATTATACTCACAAACACACACACCCACACACAGCCACACACTCACACCCACACACTGCCACACACTCACACCCACACACTGCCACACACTCATACCCACACACAGCCACACACTCACACCCACACACTGCCACACACTCACACCCACACACTCACACCCACACACTGCCACACACTCACACCCACACACTGCCACACACTCACACCCACACACAGCCACACACTCACACCCACACACTGCCACACACTCACACCCACACACTGCCACACACTCATACCCACACACAGCCACACACTCACACCCACACACTGCCACACACTCACACCCACACACTCATACCCACACACAGCCACACACTCACACCCACACACTGCCACACACTCATACCCACACACAGCCACACACTCACACCCACACACTGCCACACACTCACACCCACACACTGCCACACACTCATACCCACACACAGCCACACACTCACACCCACACACTGCCACACACTCACACCCACACACTGCCACACACTCACACCCACACACTCACACCCACACACTGCCACACACTCACACCCACACACTGCCACACACTCATACCCACACACAGCCACACACTCACACCCACACACTGCCACACACTCATACCCACACACAGCCACACACTCACACCCACACACTGCCTTTACCGTCAGCCATCCTTTGCAGGTCGGGGAAGATGCGGAGGTGGTGAGCCAGGTCAGTGGCTAGGATGATATCCCTCATCAGGTCCAACATCCTCTGGTAGTCCTGACAACCACACACACACATGAGTTAACACAACACACACACACACACTTACACACACTTACACACACAACCTATAACAATCCTGGGTGTACAAGCGATAACAGTCCTGGGTGTCCTCACTGTAAAGGGGTTACCGTGAATTTGACAGTATCTAACAGGAAGCTCAGTGGAAAGTAAAATTCTGTATTTCATATTACAGTATACATACTGTAAAATTCTGTATTTCACATTACAGTATATTTTATGTTTTATATCACTTCTAAAGGCCTTAACAAAGGCTTCCAAACTGGCAGTGACCACAGGGCCAAACAGACCAAAAGAACATGGCAAAACAGTCCAGTACCATTCAAAATACAGCAATTATTTCCCCACCCACAACATTTTCCCACAATGCAGCATAACTGCAAAGTTTCACTGTATTTTACTGTTGATTATACCCAAAATCATATACATTTGTTTTCCGTTACAGTGCTGTTAACACAACACACACACAACCCATAACAGTCCTGTGTGTCCTGTTAATACAATGCACAAACACATACGCACGCACACACACACACACACACCCTATAAAAGTCTTGGGTGTCCTGGGTCAGGAGACAATCAGTGTGGGATCCCAGACTGGAGAGAAACTGACCTTTCTGGAGAACTTGTCGAAGATGTTGCAGCCGTGGGTGTTCAAAATGGCTATGGCTTGGGCAAAGTGGTGTCGCTGTGGAAACAAACAAAGGTTATTATGGGATATGAGGTTGAAGGCTGGCCACTAGGTGTCACTATAGTCCCAGAGATGAACATGTGTGCGTGTGTGTGTGTGTGTGTGTGTGTGTGTGTGTGTACTTACCTCCATCACAGAGCCCTCTGAGCTGTAGAGGGCAGCCAGGACAGATTGCTGTAGAGGTAGACAGAACACGTTTTTATCAAAAGCTGTGCCTTATCAAAGCTGTGCCTTCATGTATGAGTGTGTGTGTGTGTGTGTGTGTGTGTGTGTGTGTGTGTGTGTGTGTGTGTGTGTGTGTGTGTGTGTGTGTGTGTGTGTGTGTGTGTGTGTGTGTGTGTGTGTGTGTGTGTGTGTGTGTTGTGTGTTGTGTTAACAGGACACCCAAGACTGTTATAGGTTGTGTGTGTTTGAGCTGTCTTACCGAGGCCACTTGAAAGGAGTTGTTAGTCCCACGGTGGTCCAGGTCATGACACATGCAGGAGACAAAGAGAGCAAAGATCTCTATATTCCTACAGACAGAGAGGGAGGGAGGGAGGGGTAGGAGGTTAGCCTGTAGGGGTGTAAAGTGTAGGGAGTATGGTTATAGGGTGTAGAATGTAGATTATAGGATAAAGGGTGGCAGGGTTTCTACTAGCTCGAGGTAGTCGGCCTTTCAGAGCAGGTAGGGTGTAGTATGTAGGGTTAGGGTATAGGGTAGATGGTGTAGTATGTAGGGTTAGGGTATAGGGTAGATGGTGTAGTATGTAGGGTTAGGGTATAGGGTAGATGGTGTAGTATGTAGGGTTAGGGTATAGGGTAGATGGTGTAGTATGTCTACTTGCTCCAGGTAGTTGGCCAGGCCCAGGTTCTTGTAGAGGAGATAACAGAAGTGAGAGACCGAGAACGCGTGAGTCCAGTTGTGATAGGGAGGATCTCTGTAACCCTTCTTCACCATCAGACAGAACCTGCAACCATGACAACCACACAATCAATCACCATAACAACCACTTCATCAACATAGCAACCACATCAGAGAGAGAGAGAGAGAGAGAGAGAGAGAGAGAGATAGACAGAGAAAGATATAGAAAGAGAGATAGACAGAGAGATATAGAAAGAGAGAGACAGAGAGAGAGAGACAGAGAGAGACAGAGAGAGAGATAGACAGAGAGAGAGATAGAAAGAGAGATAGACAGAGAGAGATATAGAAAGAGAGAGACAGAGAGAGAGACAGAGAAAGATATAGAAGGAGAGAGATATAGAAGGAGAGAGACAGAGAGAGAGAGACACACACACACAGAGAGAGAGAGAGAGAGAGAGAGAGAGAGAGAGAGAGAGAGATACCTGGCCAGAGTGTGCAGGTCAATCTTATAGGTGTTGATAAAGCCCATGTCCTCAAACATACTCAGGATACCCTGGAGACACAGGAGAGATAGATATTAGACGCAGTCCAGCAGGAACAACAAGACTGTTTGCAGTCTGGCTGAATACTCCCCAAATCAGTTGTACTCTTAGTGGTCAGAACTGTGTGGGGCTACAGGTAGTCTAGTGGTTAGAGCGTTGGGCTAGTAACTGAAAGTTTGCTGGATCGAATCCTGGAGCCAACAAGGTAAAAATCTGTCGTTCTGATCAAAGCAGTTAACCCACTGTTCCCCGGGTGTTGAAGACGTGGATGTCAATTAAGGCAGCCCCCCTGCACATCTCTGATTCAGAGGGGTTGGGTTAAATGTGGAAGACACATTTCACTTGTATACGTTCAGTTGTATAACTGACTAGGTTTTCCCTTTATTCCAAGGAAGATTGTTGGATGTGCACATAAAGATGGAAAGAGGTGTTACCTTTGTGTCTGTACCATTATGGGATCTGTGACAGCATCGGTGTACCTTTTGAGGCTACCTACATTTTAAAGTAGTAAAGTGTAAAGTTCCAATTGGTGATTTACCGCCACCTGCAGTGTTGAAATGCTGAACAAAATAATGTGTAATTGATTTGTTGAGGCCACTAGATGGAGGTAGTTAAGCCATTTACAAACCTTCTTGAAGAAAATGTCAATAGTCTGATCATTGGCTGATTGCTCCCAGCACATAGGAATCACAGCCCAGTTGACAACTTTATAATAGTAGAAGCCCTCAATGGCAATGTCCAAGAGTCCTCTATCGATCCAGTAATCCTGCACACTGTAAATATGGTACTGGAACTGACCCTGTATATAGTATGGCTACTTTACCCTGTATATAGTATGGTTACTTTACCCTGTATATAGTATGGGTACTTTACCCTGTATATAGTATGGCTACTTTACCCTGTATACAGTATGGCTACTTTACCCTGTATATAGTATGGCTACTTTACCCTGTATACAGTATGGCTACTTTACCCTGTATATAGTATGGTTACTTTACCCTGTATATAGTATGGTTACTTTACCCTGTATATAGTATGGCTACTTTACCCTGTATATAGTATGGTTACTTTACCCTGTATATAGTATGGCTAATTTACCCTGTATATAGTATGGTTACTTTACCCTGTATATAGTATGGCTACTTTACCCTGTATATAGTATGGTTACTTTACCCTGTATATAGTATGGCTACTTTACCCTGTATATAGTATGGGTACTTTACCCTGTATATAGTATGGGTACTTTACCCTGTATATAGTATGGCTACTTTACCCTGTATATAGTATGGCTACTTTACCCTGTATATAGTATGGTTACTTTACCCTGTATATAGTATGGCTACTTTACCCTGTATATTGTATGGTTACTTTACCCTGTATATTGTATGGTTACTTTACACTGTATATAGTATGGTTACTTTACCCTGTATATAGTATGGTTACTTTACCCTGTATATAGTATGGTTACGTTACCCTGTATATAGTATGGTTACTTTACCCTGTATATAGTATGGTTACTTTACCCTGTATATAGTACGGTTACTTTACCCTGTATATAGTACGGCTACTTTACCCTGTATATGGTATGGTTACTTTACCCTGTATATAGTATGGTTACTTTACCCTGTATATAGTATGGCTACTTTACCCTGTATATTGTATGGTTACTTTACACTGTATATAGTATGGTTACTTTACCCTGTATATAGTATGGTTACTTTACCCTGTATATAGTATGGTTACTTTACCCTGTATATAGTATGGTTACTTTACCCTGTATATAGTACGGTTACTTTACCCTGTATATAGTACGGCTACTTTACCCTGTATATGGTATGGTTACTTTACCCTGTATATAGTATGGTTACTTTACCCTGTATATAGTATGGTTACTTTACCCTGTATATAGTATGGTTACTTTACACTGTATATAGTATGGCTACTTTACCCTGTATATAGTACGGTTACTTTACCCTGTATATAGTACGGCTACTTTACCCTGTATATGGTATGGTTACTTTACCCTGTATATAGTATGGTTACTTTACCCTGTATATAGTATGGTTACTTTACCCTGTATATAGTACGGTTACTTTACCCTGTATATAGTATGGCTACTTTACCCTGTATATAGTATGGCTACTTTACCCTGTATATAGTATGGTTACTTTACCCTGTATATAGTATGGTTACTTTACCCTGTATATAGTATGGCTACTTTATCATGATCTTCTTATTTCTTATTTTTATATCTTGTGTGTTTTTGTTCTACCTTGTTATTTTTACATTGTTATTGGTTACTGCATTGTTGGGGTTAGAGCTGCAGGAAAGGGATTTCACTGTGCTTGTGCACATTAAAACTTGACTCTGAAATTGAAACTATACATCTCAACGAATACTATACATCTCTATGGTACAATACCTCTCTATGGATACATCTCTATGGAAACTATACATCTCTATGGATACTATACATCTATATGGTACTATACCTCTCTATGGATACATCTCTATGGAAAATATACATCTCAATGGATACTATACATCTCAATGGATACTATACATCTCAATGGATACTATACATCTCTATGGATACTATACCTCTCTATGGATACATCTCTATGGATACTATACCTCTCTATGGATACATCTCTATGGATACTATACCTCTCTATGGATACTATACCTTTCTATGGATACTATACCTCTCTATGGATACTACACCTCTCTATGGATACTATACTGCTCTGTGGATACTATACCTCTCTATGGATTCTATACATCTCTATGGATACTATACATTTCGATGGATACTATACCTCTCTATGGATACATCTCTATGGAAACTATACATATCTATGGATACTATACCTCTCAATGGATAAATCTCTATGGATACTATACCTCTCTATGGATACTATACCTCTCTATGGATACTATACCTCTCTATGGAAACTAGACCTCTCTATGGATACTATACCTTTCTATGGATACTATACATCTCTATAGATACTATACCTCTCTATGGATACTATACCTCTCTATGGATACTATACATCTCTATGGATACTATACCTCTCTATGGATACATCTGTATGGAAACTATACATATCTATGGATACTATACCTCTCAATGGATAAATCTCTATGGATACTATACCTCTCTATGGATACTATACCTCTCTATGGATACTATACCTCTCTATGGATACTATACCTTTCTATGGATACTATACATCTCTATAGATACTATACCTCTCTATGGATACTATACCTCTCTATGGAAACTATACCTCTCTATGGATACTATACCTCTCTATGGATACTATACCTCTCTATGGATACTATACATCTCTATGGATACTATACATCTCTATGGAAACTAGACCTCTCTATGGATACTATACCTTTCTATGGATACTATACCTCTCTATGGATACTATACCTTTCTATGGATACTATACCTCTCTATGGATACTATACCTCTCTATGGATACTATACCTTTCTATGGATACTATACATCTCTATAGATACTATACCTCTCTATGTATACTACACCTCTCTATGGATACTATACCTCTCTATGGACACTATACCTCTCTATGGATACTATACCTCTCTATGGATACTATACCTCTCTATGGATACTATACTTCTCTATGGATACTATACATCTCTATGGATACATCTCTATGGACACTATACCTCTCTATGGATACTATACATCTCTATGGATACATCTCTATGGACACTATACCTCTCTATGGATACTATACATCTCTATGGATACTATACATCTCTATGGATACATCTCTATGGACACTATACCTCTCTATGGATACTATACATCTCTATGGATACTATACATCTCTATGGATACTATACATCTCTATGGATACATCTCTATGGACACTATACCTCTCTATGGATACTATACATCTCTATGGATACATCTCTATGGATACTATACCTCTCTATGGATACTATACATCTCTATGGATACATCTCTATGGACACTATACCTCTCTATGGATACTATACATCTCTATGGATACTATACATCTCTATGGATACATCTCTATGGACACTATACCTCTCTATGGATACTATACATCTCTATGGATACTATACATCTCTATGGATACAATACATCTCTATGGATACATCTCTATGGACACTAAACCTCTCTATGGATACTATACATCTCTATGGATACTATACCTCTCTATGGATACAACTCTATGGATACTATACCTCTCTATGGATACATCTCTATGGATACTATACCTCTCTATGGGTACATGTCTATGGATACTACACCTCTCTATAAATACCTCTCAATGGAAACTATGCATCTCGATGGATACATCTCTATGGATACTAGACCTCTCTATGGATACATCCCTACGGATACTAGACCTCTCTATGGATACATCCCTACGGATACTTGACCTCTCTATGGATACTATACCTCTCTATGGATACTATACATCTCCATGGATACTATACCTCTCTATGGATACTATACCTCTCTATGGATACTATACATCTCCATGGATACTATACCTCTCTATGGATACTACACATCTCTATGGATACTATACCTCTCTATTAATACTATACCTCTCTATGGATACTATACATCTCTATGGAAACTAGACCTCTCTATGGATACTATACCTTTCTATGGATACTATACATCCTTATAGATACTATACCTCTCTATGGATACATCTCTATGGATACTATACCTTTCTATGGATACTATACATCTCTAAAGATACTATACCTCTCTATGGGTACATCTCTATGGATACTACACCTCTCTATGGATACATCTCTATGGATACTATACCTATCTATGGATACTATACCTCTCTATGGATACATCTCTATGGACACTATACCTCTCTATGGATACTATACATCTCTATGGATACTATACCTCTCTATGGATACTATACCTCTCTATGGATACATCTCTATGGACACTATACCTCTCTATGGATACTATACATCTCTATGGATACTATACCTCTCTATGGATACTATACCTCTCTATGGATACTATACCTCTCTATGGATACTATACCTCTCTATGGATACATCTCTATGGACACTATACCTCTCTATGAATACTATACCTCTCAATGGATACTAAACAGCTCTATGGATATATCGCTATGTAGACAATACCTCTCTATGGCTACTTTACATCTCTATGGGCACTATACATCTATATGGATATTATACATCACTTTGGATTTGCATGGACACACTCCACAGGAGGCTCGTACCACCTTAATTGGGGAGGACAGGCTTTTAGTAATGACTGGAGCGGAATCAATGGAATGTTATAAAATACATCAAACACGGTTTGATGCCATTCAATCGCTCAGTTTCAGCCATTATTATGAGCTGTCCTCCCCTCAGCATTCTCCACGTACATACACACTCTTTCTCTGTCTGCTTGTCTTACCATGGGTGTGTTGTCGTCAGGTAGTGAGCGGGGTGTGTAGGTGAACTCAGCGAATAAGGGATGAATCTCATCCACTGGCTCCAGACCAGTTTCCAACAGCTGGGCCACTTCCTGCTCTGATACCTACACACACACACACACACATTACTGCTGCACTTGATGTGTGTATGTGTGTGTGTGTGTGTGTGGGGTAGTGTGTGTGTTTTACCTTCATGTGGTACATCATCATCTCGTTGGCCAGGTGTGATCTGAACTGAGCCTCATGGACCTTCTTATACAGAAGAGACTGAACACACACAGGAGAGACCAGTTAGTCAACCACATTATTATACAGGAGAGACCAGTTAGTCAACCACATTAATATACAGGAGAGACCAGTCAGTCAACCACATTATTACCAAGGAGAGACCAGTCAGTCAACCACATTATTATACAGGAGAGACCAGTTAGTCAACCACATTAATATACAGGAGAGACCAGTCAGTCAACCACATTATTACCAAGGAGAGACCAGTCAGTCAACCACATTATTATACAGGAGAGACCAGTTAGTCAACCACATTATTATACAGGAGAGACCAGTTAGTCAACCACATTAATATACAGGAGAGACCAGTCAGTCAACCACATTATTACCAAGGAGAGACCAGTCAGTCAACCACATTATTATACAGGAGAGACCAGTTAGTCAACCACATTAATATACAGGAGAGACCAGTCAGTCAACCACATTATTACCAAGGAGAGACCAGTCAGTCAACCACATTATTATACAGGAGAGACCAGTTAGTCAACCACATTAATATACAGGAGAGACCAGTCAGTCAACCACATTATTACCAAGGAGAGACCAGTCAGTCAACCACATTATTACACAGGAGAGACTGAACACACACAGAAGAGACCAGTCAGTCAACCACATTATTATACAGGAGAGACCAGTCAGTCAGCCACATTATTACACAGGAGAGACCAGTCAGTCTACCACATTATTACACAGGAGAGACTGAACACACACAGGAGAGACCAGTTAGTCAAACACATTATTATACAGGAGAGACCAGTCAGTCAACCACATTATTATACAGGAGAGACCAGTCAGTCAACCACAACCACATAATTACACAGGATAGACCAGTCAGTCAACCACATTATTACACAGAAGAGACTGAACACACACAGGAGAGACCAGTTAGTCAAACACATTATTATACAGGAGAGACCAGTCAGTCAACCACATTATTATACAGGAGAGACCAGTCAGTCAACCACATAATTAGACAGGAGAGACCAGTCTGTCAACCACATTAATTTACAGGAGATACCAGTTAGTCAACCCCATTATTATACAGGAGAGACCAGTCAGTCAACCACAACCACATTAATATACAGGAGAGACCAGTCAGTCAACCAGGTCTGACCACAACTAAATCCACACCACATAAATAGGGCACTAAACATCCGTCTCTTATCATACTGTTTAAAACACTCTGTGTGACTACTGCATGACTAGAATGTCAGAGGTCAGCGGTTCTTTGTGTAGCTTTGGGTGGTGTGTCTGACTCACGTGTGCGATGCTGATTCCGCAGTAGATGGAGAAAGCAGTGGCCAGGTCCTCATCGAAGCGGTTAAACCACGGTCCATTAGTCTTATTGACCAACTCAGCCACCCCAATCACCTCTGAGAGAGAGAGAGCGAGAGAGAGACATGGAGAAAAAGAAAGGGAGGGAGAGGGAGGGAGAGAGAAAGAGAGAGAGAAGGAGAGGGAGAAGAGTGAGAGAGAGGGAGAGAGAGAGAGAGAGAGAGAGAGAGAGAGAGAGAGAGAGAGAGAGAGAGAGAGAGAGAGAGAGAGAGAGACAGAGACAGAGAGAGAGACAGAGAGAGAGACAGAGAGAGAAAGATTTGTGACCTGTTGCCACAAGAAAAGGTCAACCAGTAAAGAACAAACACTATAGTAAATACAACCCATATTTATGCTTATTTATTCTCCCTTTTGTACTTTAACAATTTGTACATCGTTACAACACTGCATATATACATAATATGACATTTGTAATGTCTTTATTCTCAGTGTAATGCTTGCTGTTCAATTTGACTGTTTATTTCACTTTTGTATATTATCTACCTCACTTGCTTTGGAAATGTTAACATATGTTTCCCATGCCATTAAAGCCCATTGAATTGAAAGAGAGAGAGATGAGAAATGGAGCAGCATAGGTGATGCTGTGTATTGAATGGTTGTGTATGGAAATGTTTACTCCAGTGTAGTGTTAGTTTAGTTGTTTACTCCAGTGTAGTGTTAGTTCAGTTGTTTACTCCAGTGTAGTGTTAGTTTAGTTGTTTACTCCAGTGTAGTGTTAGTTTAGTTGTTTACTCCAGTGTAGTGTTAGTTTAGTTGTTTACTCCAGTGTAGTGTTAGTTTAGTTGTTTACTCCAGTGTAGTGTTAGTTTAGTTGTTTACTCCAGTGTAGTGTTAGTTTAGTTGTTTACTCCAGTGTAGTGTTAGTTCAGTTGTTTACTCCAGTGTAGTGTTAGTTTAGTTGTTTACTCCAGTGTAGTGTTAGTTTAGTTGTTTACTCCAGTGTAGTGTTAGTTCAGTTGTTTACTCCAGTGTAGTGTTAGTTCAGTTGTTTACTCCAGTGTAGTGTTAGTTTAGTTGTTTACTCCAGTGTAGTGTTAGTTTAGTTGTTTACTCCAGTGTAGTGTTAGTTTAGTTGTTTACTCCAGTGTAGTGTTAGTTCAGTTGTTTACTCCAGTGTAGTGTTAGTTTAGTTGTTTACTCCAGTGTAGTGTTAGTTTAGTTGTTTACTCCAGTGTAGTGTTAGTTCAGTTGTTTACTCCAGTGTAGTGTTAGTTCAGTTGTTTACTCCAGTGTAGTGTTAGTTTAGTTGTTTACTCCAGTGTAGTGTTAGTTTAGTTGTTTACTCCAGTGTAGTGTTAGTTCAGTTGTTTACTCCAGTGTAGTGTTAGTTTAGTTGTTTACTCCAGTGTAGTGTTAGTTTAGTTGTTTACTCCAGTGTAGTGTTAGTTCAGTTGTTTACTCTAGTGTAGTGTTAGTTCAGTTGTTTACTCCAGTGTAGTGTTAGTTTAGTTGTTTACTCCAGTGTAGTGTTAGTTTAGTTGTTTACTCCAGTGTAGTGTTAGTTCAGTTGTTTACTCCAGTGTAGTGTTAGTTCAGTTGTTTACTCCAGTGTAGTGTTAGTTTAGTTGTTTACTTCAGTGTAGTGTTAGTTTAGTTGTTTACTCCAGTGTAGTGTTAGTTCAGTTGTTTACTCCAGTGTAGTGTTAGTTTAGTTGTTTACTCCAGTGTAGTGTTAGTTTAGTTGTTTACTCCAGTGTAGTGTTAGTTTAGTTGTTAACACCAGTAGTGTTAGTTCAGTTCTCACCGTTGTTCTCGTCCTTGATGGGGAAGCAGAGGATGTTGCGCGTTCTAAAGCCGGTGCTGTCGTCCACTCCTCGGTAGAACAGAGGGTGGGAGTACGCATCCTTAATGTTCAGGATCTGCCCTGTCATAGCTACGTGACCAGCTATGCCCTGGTCCGCAGGGATACGAAACTCTTTCTGCACACGCACACACAGACTGTCTTTAGAATCTTCTTCTTTGTCGTTATTGGCATCATCATCATCATTATAATCTTTGTAATCGTCAAACAGAGAAGTTCTAGACATGTGTTCTACCTCATCATCACTGACCACACCCCCATCAAACACCTTGGCAACCAGCTCATGGCTGACTTGATCCAGTAGAAACACAGAACAACTATAGACAGAGAGCGAGAGCGAATAAGTATTCTATTCTATTTTCCTCTACACTAGTTATTCTGGAAAGCATGTTTGCTGTACTTTCAGGGTTTAGGTTGTTTTACATCAAGAACTCACATCTCTGCATCACTGAGGTTCCTGGCTTCAACTATAATCTCTTGCAACAGCACAGACACATCATCTACACAGAGAGAGAGAGAGAGCACAGGGTGGGGGATGGATGGATAAGCAGGCTGATCTACCACAAGTAGGGTTGTATTATCAGTCTGTAGGGATTCAATCTGAGCCGGAGGAGAGAAGAGAAAAGAGGAGGAGACAAGAGAAGACAAGAGAAGACAAGAGAAGCGAATAAAATAGAAGAGAAGAGAGAAGAGAGAAAAGAACAAAAGAGAGAAGATGAGAAGTGCAGAGGAGGGCAGATAACTCACCCAGATGTGTGAAGAGATTCTTGGCCACCTGTAACAGCGCCTGACACTCCACTTTGAGTTTCTGTTCTTTCTGGAAGGCCAGTGTGGAGGTGAGGACAGTGGAGGTGTAACAGAAGCAGTGCTGGATCTTATGTTCATCCGCCTCTGTGTGTCTGCACAGAGAGAACACATTTGTATCCAAAATGACACATTGAATTCCAAAGTGGAGAAAAGTTGACTGATGAACAGAATGATATGTGTTTAAACAGGCCAGATGGATAGACTAAAGGCCTCAGCTGTTACATTAACATCAGTTACACAACTCTGCCTGCAGATGGCAACAGCTCACCACTCTGATCACTATAGAGGAGAGACCAGCAGAATGTCAATACAAGGGAAAAATGTTGGTCATTCTAAACTAGAGGACTTGATTATGAAAGATTTATTTTTCAGGTCAGGTCACATAATCAGGAAAAACGATTCCCTCATCCTTCAATCACCACTCTAGAGAAACTCAACCTCTGAGTCTGGGCTGTTTCTGACAGTAGGCTTGCGCTAGACCCTGATTGGCTTGTTGGCACAAAATCAGTAGGCTTTCTGGAATGCAGGTTCCTCTAAGCCTGGAAGCATCAGATATCTGTCTGGCAGAACATACGGCATGTGATAGGAGGATAGAACCGGGAAGGGGATGAGAGAGGGACCGGGTGGAATGAGAGACAGATGGAGAGAGTGTAATAGAGGTGGAAAAGGACGAGTGTGAGTGATAGAGATATTTAGAGGAAAGTGGAGTCGAGTGGGGGCTGTTGCCTGACAACTGAGGTGAAAGATGGATGGAGGGACAGAGGGATGGAGGGACAGAGGGATGGAGGAGGGTGGAAAATGGACTCTGAATTAAAGGTTAAATTCAAGACAAATAGTGTTCCTACTAACCAGGGACGGATTCAGACCTGGGACACCAGGTGAGTGAACCCCCCCAGCCAATCAGCGACATTAACAAATCAATGAACTAGCATCAGTATTTCAGCCCTCGAGGGGTTAATGATTAGCCCCGCCCTACAACACCAACATCATCCAGGGATGAGAAAGAAGGATGATGAGAGAGAGGGATGATGAGAGAGAGGGATGATGAGAGGGAGGATGAAAGAGAGGGATGATGAGAGGGATGATGAGAGAGAGGGATGATGAGAGAGAGGGATGATGAGAGAGAGGGATGATGAGAGGGAGGATGAAAGAGAGGGATGATGAGAGGGATGATGAGAGAGAGAGAGAGAGAGGGATGATGAGAGAGGGATGATGAGAGAGAGAGAGAGGGGGATGATGAGAGAGGGATGATGAGAGACTAGATAGAGGGACGATGAGAGAGAGGGATGATGGGAGAGAGGGATGATGAGAGGGATGATGGGAGGGATGATGAGAGACTAGATAGAGGGATGATGGGAGATGAGATAGAGGGATGATGGGAGAGAGGGATGATGGGAGAGAGGGATGATGAGATAGAGGGACGATGGGAGAGAGGGATGATGGGAAAGGATAGGAAAAAGGAGTACCAGAAATAAGAGGATAAACTCATCTGCTACACAGTTCACTAATAATCCCCTACATATCCAGTCTGTCAGTGTTACTATGGAGACTGTAGTCAGCCCTATCATTATCCCCCACTGAGGATACTATGGGATGTCTTCCTCTCAGATTCTAGCCAAGATCCTGTCACTGTGTGTGTGTGTGTGTGTGTGTGTGTGTGTGTGTGTGTGTGTGTGTGTGTGTGTGTGTGTGTGTGTGTGTGTGTGTGTGTGCGTGCGTGCGTGCGTGCGTGCGTGCGTGCGTGCGTGTGTGTGTCGAGGTGTAATAACTCTTTGAAAGGAAGAGATGAGTGGCTTTAATCTCCAGCCAATACAATACGATTAGAAATGTATCATCTATAACTCTACCAGAGAAAGAGAGGCAGGAACAGACAGGAAGAGGCAGGAACAGAGTAAGGGAAAAAGAAGACGAGGAGGAAGTGAGAGAGAAGAGATATGACAGAGGGAGGAAGATAAATGTTTTCAGAGTCTAGAGGCAAAACGTCAGCAGAGAGTTTACTGGGATTACTGCTGTCCTCAGCAATACTTCACATTCCTCCCTCTCTGTCACACTGTGTGTGTGTGTGTGTGTGTGTGTGTGTGTGTGTGTGTGTGTGTGTGTGTGTGGGTGTGGGTGTGGGTGTGTGTGTGTGTGTGTGTGTGTATGTGGTGTGTGTGTGTGTGTGTGTGTGAGCCCCTTGAGAATGTCTGTGTGTCTGCTGAGTTGGCCAGTTGGCGTGTTAGCTTGGCGTACGTGTGTGTGCGTGTGTGTGTGTTGGCAGTGCGTATCCAGGGCAGGTTTGAAACTTCTGCTGTAGGGGCTATGGAGAAACACTCAAACATATTGATTAATGGGGCATCGTCTGGTACACACACACACTTGAGGGTGACGACCATGCTCTCTTTGGTGCTCTGCCACTGGAGCTGGCCTGTTATCTCTTGAACCCAGAGGTCTATTAGAATGCACTCTCCTCATTGTGTGTGTGTGCATGTGCGCGTGTCTCACCTTTGTCCTCCCTGCTTGTTGAAGGCGCAGGCTAGCGCAACCACCTGGCCAGTGGCTCTACTGACCACAGGGACACACAGCAGAGAGGACACCTCACTGTCCAGCATACTGGACAGCTGTCTACACTCCTCCTAGAGGGAGAGACAGGGAGAGGGTGAGAGAGAAACTTTTATATTGTAATTTTTTCTTTAATGATACATTTCATTAAAACCCCCCTTAAAAAACAAATATCCCCTGTACTGCATACTCAACTTGCCCTCTACCCCCGATACAAAACAAACCACACATCACAATAACCAAAACCTCACCACTTCCACAACCGTATATCCAACCCATCTTCCACAGCTGTACAGACATCCCCCCAACACACCATATCTCCTGAAACATCTGCACACTTGTTATCATTTTATAAATCTCAAATTCTACCCTACAGTGCCTTGCAAAAATATTCATCCCGCTTGGCGTTTTTCCTATTTTGTTGCACCTGTAATTTAAATACATTTTTATTTGGATTTCATGTAGTGGACATAGTCCAAATAGGTGAAGTGAAATTTGAAAAATAACTTGTTTCAAAGGCGCCAGAGTCTGCAACACCACTAAACAAGGGGCACCACCAAGCAAGCGGCACCATGAAGACCAGAGCTCACCAAACAGGTCAGGGACAAAGTTGTGGAGATGTACAGATCAGGGTTGGGTTATAAAAAAATATCCCAAACTTTTAACATCCCACGGAGCACAATTAAATCCATTATTAAAAAAATAGAAAGAATATGGCACCACAACAGACCTGCCAAGAGAGGGCCGCCCACCAAAATTCACAGACGAGGCAAGGAGGGCATTAATCAGAGAGGCAACAAAGAGACCAAAGATAACCCTGAAGGAGCTGCAAAGCTCCACAGCGGAGATATGAGTATATGTCCACAGGACCACTTTAAGCCGTACACTCCACAGAGCTGGGCTTTATGGAAGAGTGGCCAGAAAAAAGTCATTGCTTGAAGAAAAAAATAAGTAAACACGTTTGGTGTTTGCCAAAAGGCATGTGGGAGACTCCCCAAACATATGGAAGAAGGTACTCTGGTCAGATGAGACTAGAATTGAGATTTTTGGCCATCATGGAAAACGCTATGTCTGGTGCAAACCCAACAACTCCCATCACTCCGAGAACATCATCCCCATAGTGAAGCATGGTGGTAGCAGCATCATGCTGTGGGGATGTTTTCGGCAGGGACTGGGAAACTGGTCAGAACTGAAGGAATGATGGATGGCGCTAAGTACAGGGAAATTATTGAGGGAAACCTGTTTCAGTCTTCCAGAGATTTGAGACTGGGACAGAGGTTCACCTTCCAGCAGGACAATGACTCTAAGCATACTGCTAAAGCAACACTCGAGTGGTTTATGGGGAAACATTTAAATGTCTTGGAATGGCCTAGTCAAAGCCCAGACCTCAATCCAATTGAGAATCTGTGGTATGACTTAAAGGTTGCTGTACATCAGCGGAACCCATCCAACTTGAAGGAGATGGAGCAGTTTTGCCTTGAACAATGGGCAAAAATCCCAGTGGCTAGATGTGCCAAGCTTTTAGAGACATACCCCAAGAGACTTGCAGCTGTAATTGCTGCAAAAGGTGGCTCTACAAAGTATTGACTTTGGGTGGAGGGTGGTGAATAGTTATGCTGTTTTTTTGTCTGATTTCTTATTTGTTCCACTATTTAAAAAAAATGCATCTTCAAAGTGGTAGGCATGTTGTGTAAATCAAATGATACAAACTCCCCAAAACTCTATTTTAATTCCAGGTTGTAAGGCAACAAAATAGGGAAAATGCCAAGGGGTTGAATACCTTAGCAAGCCACTGTAAGGTGCGCAGAAACCATCGCATTAAATAATAGTAAAAGGTCGGTTATCCCTCCACCTTTGACCCTGTTCCTCCTTGTTAGCTAAATAGCCAACTTTGCCTGAGAAAACAGAAAATTCAACAACACACATTTGGCCTTTTCTTTATTTGAATACCTGTACCCCATTATAAACATCCCAACAGTAAACTCCACCCCCAACCTCTCACACAGACATTCCAACAGAGACATTAATGGCATTAACCCGACGCACACAGAAAACACCTCCCACTGGAATCTCTCCGGGAGCCTAAGAGATGTTATTTCTGTTTGTTGTGCCAGGACTTCCAGGTTCTCCACCCCTCCTCCCCCAGCAACCGCAGGTCAACCAGCCTTAGTAAACCCGCTTCCACCGTTGCCTCTGCAGGGTGGCCGACTGAACCGATCTCAAAAGGATGGATGGATTGTGGAAGATAGGCTCCTCCCACAGCCCAGGCTCCACACCACCTCCTCATGTGGGCCTTAGCAGCTGCCAGGCCCTCAGCACCGCAGAGTAAAAATCAGAGAGACTTGATGTACTCAGCCTCTCCAGCCTCATGAGGAACATCTGCCGCTCCAACCCTAATCCGCCAGCTCTCCTCAGCAGTGTGCATGCTGGTTCCCTACAGCCAACATCAGTATGGTACAGCAGTCTCTGCGCAACTTTTAGTCGGAATGCAACCACCTTGCTCTCCAGTTCCACCAGGCCTTGTCCTCCTTCGTGGACAGACATATACAACACTGCCAGCCTCAACCAGTGATGGCCCGACCTGAAAAATCCACCAGCTTGCATTGCAAGTCTGCAAGCGGACCGGCAGGGGGGTTGAGGACAGCCAGTTTATGCCACAGGGAGGATGCCACCAGGTTGTTGATTATCAGCACCCTCCCTCTATATGACACTTGGGACAGGAGTCACCTCCACCTGGCCAGTCTTAACACCACTGCCTGTGACAGCCCCTCCCAGTTCTTCCTGACCCACCTCTCCGAGCCCAGGTACACCCAACATTTTAAGCCCTTCACAACCCCACTGCAAACCCCCTGGAAACAGAGGAGGGTCCCTATCCCCCTCTTGCCCCAGTTCACCTTATTTGATGAAGCTCCCTCGTACACCTTCAGACTATTCTCTAGTGCCTGTATATCCTGCCCATCCCTGACCATCACAGAAACGTAATCTGCATACGCCGACACTGCTATGCTTGTCTACTCACCTATGCCTGTCCAGCGCACTCCCTGCAGTCTCCTGTGTAGCAGGCCCAAAAACGTTTCAATGGCTAGTGTATATAACTGCCCCAATAGAGGGCATCCTTGCCTAAGGACCCACCTCACCCAGACTGGCCTACTGAGCCCTCCTCCCACCTTGACCATACATGACGCCCCAGCACACAACATCCTCACACAGGCCAAAAACCTTTCCCCAAACCCAAACCCAAACATCACATTGAACAGATACTCATGGTCCACTCTATCAAAAGTCTTCTCTTGGTCTAAAGAGACCAGTCCAAAGTTCACATTAGAAACTCTCGACAAGTCAAACATGTCCCTGACTAAGAACAAGTTGTCCATGACTGAGCATCCCGGTACACAATATGTCTGGAACTGGGAGCGTCCATCTCTTTGAACATGGAGAACCTAGCTCTTACAAGTGCTCCCTTTGCTTTAACCTGGAAAAAACTGCCCATGTCCCTCTGTAATTCAGCTAAATTAGCCTGGAGGCCTACATTGCCTTGCCCCACCAGCTCTACCTCCACCTCACTGATACCATGCTTGAGTTCCCCCAATACTCTCCTAGCCTCTGAGGATGAGAGAGCTGTAAACTGTTGACAGAAAAGCCACATTTTCACTTTCCCACATCCCACCATTGACTCCTCTCTTCACTGCCCCCACCTTTCCCAAAAAGTCTGGAAACCTGAGCAAAAGTGGCATATTGTAAGAGCTTTACATTAAACTTCCAATAGGATGACTGCTGAGGCCCTAGTGAAATAGACAGCATGGTTATGTGGTGCTCCAAAAAAAACACAGGGAGAATGGTAGCACCCAACAGCTTACTGCTGCAGTCACCCTAGCCCCAAAGACCTTCACCCATGTATACTGTCTTGTGTTGGAATGTCTAGTTCTCCAAACATCCACTAGGTCAAACTGATTAATGATGAGCCTTAACACCCCCACTGAGCCTGAATGAGGCTCTTCCCCATTAAAGTCTTTCGTAAAATCCATGGTGCAGTTCCAGTCCCCGCCGACCACCAGCGTCTCCTCAGGTTCTACCTGTGAGAGTTCCTGTCTAAGACACCCAAACAAAAGCCCCCTCTCTCTCTCCCTGTGTTAGGCACATACCCAAAACCCCTGTTGTTCATTTCTGCTTTTAATACAAGCAATCTAGTACCCTAGCCTCCCCTTTGAGAGGCACATTTTTACAGCCAGACCCGGTGCAAAAAGGACTGCCACCCCTGCACTACCATGTGTTCCATGACTCAGCACACCTTGCCTCTTTCCTCCTGAGCCCCCATTCGACCTCATTCACCACATCACTATGCGTCCCCTGCAGAAACAACACCTGTACTTTTTTTGGTTTTACATACTCACCCAACACACTCCTCTTTCCCGCATCTCTGGCGCCATTTATATTGAGCGAGCCTACCCGAAGAGTCTCCATAAGCAGTGGGAGAAAAGCCAGCAAAGAAAGAGACCAATAGCAAAGCTCAAAAAGCCCCAGTGCCAGAAAGAAACTATTAATCTAAACAGTGTCTGAAGGTAGACTCTTACGCACTGTTGTGACCCACTTCCTCAACCTAAAACGTTTCCTGTGTGTTGTACTGATCTTATATTTTCCCGGATCGCAAAAAAAAAGGCTTCATGATTAACCTTTTTACCTTTAGTCTCATTCAGTAACATTGACAGTTCCCTAACTGTGTACTTTAACCCCTCTGCCTGAGTGGCTGTCAGCTCTGGACCCATTGAAGAGGAGTCTGAAAAGAAAGCCTCCTCATCGTCCTCTTCCTCAGACTCACCTTCTTCCTCCTCATCTCCATCTCCTATCCTGACCAACTGCCCTTTCTCTCTGGTCGGCCCCCAGCACCAAGCGGTTCGTTGGTGCCTTTGACCACATCGGCCTCTCCTCTCCCACTTCCTTTCTTCTCACCCTTTTTCCTCTTCTGCATGACACCCTCCTCCTCCCCCCTAGTCTCTTACACTTCCCCACTATACTCTCCTCATCCCAGCCTTGTCTATACCACCATCCATGACCTGACTAGACCCAGCCTCATCTACACCACCATCCATGACCTGACTAGACCCAGCCTCATCTACACCACCATCCATGACCTGACTAGACCCAGCCTCATCTACACCACCATCTATAACATGACTAGACACAGCCTCATCTACACCAGCATCTATAACATGACTAGACCCAGCCTCATCTACACCAGCATCTACAGCATGACTAGACCCAGCCTCATCTACACCACCATCTATAACCTGACTAGACCCAGCCTCATCTACACCAGCATCTATAGCCTGACTAGACCCAGCCTCATCTACACCAGCATCTATAGCCTGACTAGACCCAGCCTCATCTACACCACCATCTATAACATGACAAGACCCAGCCTCATCTACACCACCATCCATAACCTGACTAGACCCAGCCTCATCTACACCACCATCTATAACCTGACTAGACCCAGCCTCATCTACACCAGCATCTATAGCCTGACTAGACCCAGCCTCATCTACATCACCATCTATAACATGACTAGACCCAGCCTCATCTACACCACCATCTATAGCCTGACTAGACCCAGACTCATCTACACCACCATCTATAACATGACTAGACCCAGCCTCATCTACACCACCATCTATAGCCTGACTAGACCCAGCCTCATCTACACCACCATCTATAGCCTGACTAGACCCAGCCTCATCTACACCACCATCTATAGCATGATTAGACCCAGCCTCATCTACACCACCATCTATAGCCTGACTAGACCCAGCCTCATCTACATCACCATCTATAACATGACTAGACCCAGCCTCATCTACACCACCATCTATAGCCTGACTAGACCCAGCCTCATCTACACCACCATCTATAGCATGACTAGACCCAGCCTCATCTACACCACCATCTATAGCATGACTAGACCCAGCCTCATCTACACCACTATCTATAACATGACTAGACCCAGCCTCATCTACACCACCATCTATAACATGACTAGACACAGCCTCATCTACACCACCATCTACAGCATGACTAGACCCAGCCTCATCTACACCACCATCTATAACCTGACTAGACCCAGCCTCATCTACACCACCATCTATAACATGACAAGACCCAGCCTCATCTATACCACCATCCATAACCTGACTAGACCCAGCCTCATCTACACCACCATCTACAGCATGACTAGACCCAGCCTCATCGACACCACCATCTATAGCATGACTAGACCCAGCCTCATCTACACCACCATCTATAGCATGACTAGACCCAGCCTCATCTACACCACCATCTATAGCATGACTAGACCCAACCTCATCTACACCACCATCTATCTTATGACTAGACCCAGCCTCATCTACACCACCATCTATAGCATAACTAGACCCAGCCTCATCTACACCACCATCTATAGCATGACTAGACCCAGCCTCATCTACACCACCATCTATAGCATGACTAGAACCAGCCTCATCTACACCACCACCTATAGCATGACTAGACTTAGCCTCATCTACACCACCATCTATAGCAGGTCTGGGCAATTATTTTCCATGGAGGGCCACATTAGAATATATTTTTGCCATCGCGGGCCAGAATCAAATTACAGGATTTTACATAATGTGTATGACTATTGACAGATATATCTACTGTAAATCACATCCAGATATGCTATTTATTTAACTTTTTTAACATGCACAGAAATCAACCTCATCCATGTTCTCCTTCTGGTAGCAATTTTCATTATTAAACATGCAATGAACTACACTGAGGAAAAAGTACACTGTGCATTCAACACCACGGACAGAACTCTTGTTAACGGGTTGTACAAAAACCCAAGAAAGAGAGAGAGCTCAACATTACGTTTAAACTACAGTGTGAGGAGTGAAGACTGTGATGGGCATTGACTAGAGCAGTGAAGTCAGGTATAGTTTCTGACGTCGCTATACGCAGGATCGCTGAGAGGTGAGAGTCAGTAAGAGATGATCTGTGCCTTGACTTGTTATATTTCATCAGTGAAAATGTCTGTTCACATACATAGGTTGACCCAAACAGTACAAACATCTTCTGAGCATGACTCCTAATCTTTGGAAAGTTTTGTTCATCGAGAGATGGATAGAACCTCGTCAGTGACATTGTTTTGATTAGTTCTCCAATCACTGCATCAGACTGAAGATGGATAAGCTCAAGTTGCAGGTCAGTGGGAGCGTTATCCACATTGAAGGTGAAAGGAGAGGAAACCAACAGCATGTCATTTTCCAAAATGTTGAAATCCTCAAAATGTTGAGAAAACTCACAGTTCAAAGTAGTAGGCAGCAGCGATGTATTCTTCTCACACTGGTCATCTGATAGGGAACAGACTAGAAGTGTCGGAAGGTAGGTGAGATTGTTGGCTTTTACTTAGCGGTTCAGGAGGAGTACTTTTCCCTTTAAGGCTTTGACAAGGCTGTACATCTGATGTGCAAAAAGGCCCTTCCCTTGTAGTTCAGTTCATTCATGAGGGCCATGATGTCCATGGTGAAGACAAAATCAGCCAACCATTCTATATCTTGCAGTTAAAGGAAATCCACATATTTTCCTTTCATTTGCAAAAACTCAGCAATCTCAGACTTCAGGTCCCACACCATTTTAAGCACCTTCCACAAACTCAGCCATCTCACGTTTGTTCTGGTAGGGGAGATCTGCATGACCCGACTCTGTCTTTTCCAACAGTGAGACAAACTGCCTGTTTAAAGATTTTGCTCTTATGAAGTTTACCACTTTAGTGACTGTATCCATAACATGGCTCATTTTCAGAACACATTTACAGAGCACCTCCTGATGAATAATGCAATGCAGGAAAATAATTTTCGGATCTGGGTTCAGCTACTTGATCTTGTATCCTTTCAAAAGGCCAACGTTTTTTCCTGTCAAGTTTGGGGACCCATCAGTGGTCACACTGGATAACTTCTTGAAACTCAGTGCCAGCTTTGCCACACACTTATTAACCTCCTCCAATAAATATTTCCCTGTGGTTGTGCTCTTCATTGACTGCACTGAAGCAAGCTCCTCAAAGTCTGGGGTTATGCCTTGTAACAACATCAACAACTGTGCCGTGTCACGTGCATCACTGCTCTCATCCAGGGCCAAGGAGAAACAGGTGACATCCTTTACCTTGCGATGTCCTCAACACGCCGTGTTCGTCTTGACAGGGAAACATTTTCAAACAGCTCTTTCTTTTCGGGGAAAAGTATTGCTGCAGAGTCAATTAAACATTATTTAATGAATTCGCCCTCAGCGAATGGCTTGCTATATTTAGCAATTTTGTGGGACAGTACATAGCTAGCTCTCGCAATTCCGTCGTTTTCTGAATGCAGTTTTGTGAAAAGTCGCAACTGAGAAAGCAACTCTATCAATGAACTTGCCCTCTGCTCAGAAGACATATTCCTATATTTCTATGCATGCTTCGTCTGGAAGGGCCGTTGTGCTCTTTCAGCACACAGCTTTCCCTGATACCTCAATAAGTCAATATTTCGATGTCCACTCTTGCTGGAACACTCTACATTCATTGTCTACTTTCCTTTTCTTTGAAATCTACAACAACAACAAAAAACACTCCACCATAGAAAATACAAATTGAAAGAAAACACCATGGAAAGAATAAAAAAGAATCATGACCTCTCAACTACAAAACACTCCCAGCATGCACACACACAGAGAGAGAGAGAGAGAGAGAGAGAGAGAGAGAGAGAGAGAGAGAGAGAGAGAGAATTAGGATCTGGCTGGACTGCCTCCACATCGATCCACATTGCAAGATGCTTTTCATGGTCTAGGATCAAGGATCACTCACCGCAGTGACATCCTGAAGTGTGATGGATTTCTTCTTCTCCACTACTTGCCCAAAGCGCCCAAACATCAGCTAGAAGAAGAGGTGTACATGATCACTTAACCTCTTGCCTCATAATTTCCCCATGTCTGTCTAATTTTCATGAAATGTTTAGGGGCAGTAACATGGGTCAATAGTCAGGAGTTAGGGGTCATCACTCACAGGGAAGCTGATCTCCTCCTCTAGAACTTTGTCTCCAACCACCTGAGGAGGATAGAGGTCAGACGTTAGATTCCCTAGGGACCGTTCTAATGGAGGAATACCCTGTTATTAGACTGTCGTGGCATTAAAACAGACATATATTTTATTTGTTTATGAATTGAGTCTTTATGTTAGCAGGAAGGAATCCCATCTTTTACGAGGACGTACCTGACAGAAGAGCTGGTGGTTGTCCTCAGACACCAGTAGCAGACAGCAGCACTGAGATTGGGTCTGCTGCTGCAACTGAGGAGACAAAACAATGACTAATAATACATACACATTATCTCATCAATACATGACTAATAATGCATACACATTATCTCATCAATACATGACTAATAATACATACACATTATCTCATCAATACATGACTAATAATACATACACATTATCTCATCAATACATGACTAATAATACATACACATGATCTCATCAATACATGACTAATAATACATACACATGATCTCATCAATACATGACTAATAATACATACACATTATCTCATCAATACATGACTAATAATACATACACATTATCTCATCAATACATGACTAATAATACATACACATGATCTCATCAATACATGACTAATAATACATACACATTATCTCATCAATACATGACTAATAATACATACACATGATCTCATCAATACATGACTAATAATACATACACATTATCTCATCAATACATGACTAATAATACATACACATTATCTCATCAATACATGACTAATAATACATACACATGATCTCATCAATACATGACTAATAATACATACACATGATCTCATCAATACATGACTAATAATACATACACATTATCTCATCAATACATGACTAATAATACATACACATTATCTCATCAATACATGACTAATAATACATACACATTATCTCATCAATACATGACTAATAATAAATACACATTATCTCATCAATACATCGTTATTTCATTATATCAGCCCATCAAAGCAGAGACAGAGTCTCTTAATCAGAAATCAATCAGTCCATCCATGCCTGTTTCGGTCCACCCAGATGTAAATGAGTGTTGTTGTATTGTGTCTCTCTACCCCTGATGATCACATCTCTCTAACCCTGCTGATCACATCTCTCTAACCCTACTGTCCACATCTCTCTACCCCTACTGTCCACATCTCTCTAACCCTACTGTCCACATCTCTCTAACCCTACTGTCCACATCTCTCTACCCCTACTGTCCACATCTCTCTAACCCTGCTGATCACATCTCTCTACCCCTGCTGATCACATCTCTCTAACCCTACTGATCACATCTCTCTAACCCTGCTGATCACATCTCTCTAACTCTACTGTCCACATCTCTCTAACCCTACTGTCCACATCTCTCTAACCCTACTGATCACATCTCTCTAACTCTACTGTCCACATCTCTCTAACTCTACTGTCCACATCTCTCTAACCCTACTGATCACATCTCTCTAACTCTACTGATCACATCTCTCTAACTCTACTGATCACATCTCTCTAACTCTACTGTCCACATCTCTCTAACCCTACTGTCCACATCTCTCTAACCCTACTGTCCACATCTCTCTAACTCTACTGTCCACATCTCTCTAACCCTACTGATCACATCTCTCTAACTCTACTGTCCACATCTCTCTAACTCTACTGTCCACATCTCTCTAACTCTACTGTCCACATCTCTCTAACTCTACTGATCACATCTCTCTAACTCTACTGTCCACATCTCTCTAACTCTTCTCTACTGAACAGCAAGAGGATACACTTACTCCAACTTCCCACTGAGAGAAATAACAGCATCTAATTAATGTATACACACACACACACACACACACCCACACACCCACCCACACACACATGACAAACACCCTTCAGCACACGCCTCCCTCATTCTACCCCAGGTGGGCACCAGCCTCCTTACACTGTCAGATATACCAGAGAACACACACACACACACACACACACACACACACACACACACACACACACACACACACACACACACACACACACACACACACACACACACACACACACACACACACACACACACTGGAGAACAGCACATGCAACATTCATTCACAATGTATACAGAGCAAACTGTGTGTCAATGTGTGTGTGTGTGTTCTCTGGTATAACTACAATTTAGTATATATAAATTTTTATATATACGACTTTTGTTTGTAGTGGAACAGCCATGGTTGTGGTTATAGTGGAACAGCCATGGTTGTGGTTGTAGTGGAACAGCCATGGTTGTGGTTATAGTGGAACAGCCATGGTTGTGGTTATAGTGGAACAGCCATGGTTGTGGTTGTAGTGGAACAGCCATGGTTGTGGTTGTAGTGGAACAGCCATGGTTGTGGTTGTAGTGGAACAGCCATGGTTGTGGTTATAGTGGAACAGCCATGGTTGTGGTTATAGTGGAACAGCCATGGTTGTGGTTGTAGTGGAACAGCCATGGTTGTGGTTGTAGTGGAACAGCCATGGTTGTGGTTGTAGTGTAACAGCCATGGTTGTGGTTGTAGTGGAACAGCCATGGTTGTGGTTGTAGTGGAACAGCCATGGTTGTGGTTGTAGTGGAACAGCCATGGTTGTGGTTGTAGTGGAACAGCCATGGTTGTGGTTATAGTGGAACAGCCATGGTTGTGGTTGTAGTGGAACAGCCATGGTTGTGGTTGTAGTGGAACAGCCATGGTTGTGGTTGTAGTGGAACAGCCATGGTTGTGGTTGTAGTGGAACAGCCATGGTTGTGGTTGTAGTGGAACAGCCATGGTTGTGGTTGTAGTGGAACAGCCATGGTTGTGGTTGTAGTGGAACAGCCATGGTTGTGGTTGTAGTGGAACAGCCATGGTTGTGGTTGTAGTGGAACAGCCATGGTTGTGGTTGTAGTGGAACAGCCATGGTTGTGGTTGTAGTGGAACAGCCATGGTTGTGGTTATAGTGGAACAGCCATGGTTGTGGTTATAGTGGAACAGCCATGGTTGTGGTTGTAGTGGAACAGCCATGGTTGTGGTTATAGTGGAACAGCCATGGCGCTGCAGATCTCCAGTACTTACATAATGGATGACTTTAAGCTGAAGAGTAGTTGCATCAAGGTCATACAGCTCACCTGAGAGAGAGAGAGAGAGAGAGAGAGAGAGAGAGAGAGAGAGAGAGAGAGAGAGAGAGAGAGAGAGAGAGAGAGAGAGAGAGAGAGAGAGAGAGAGAGATGAAAAGAGGAAATGTGTAATAAACCAGGGAAGATAAAGGAAGAATGAATGAAGTGAGACAGAGAAGCAACCAGGGAGGGTTAGGGAGGGGCTGAAGAGACAGAGGGTTAGAACCAAGAGACTAATAATGAAGACAAGACAGGGAAGAGAGGGAGAGGAGGATGCTGTGTGGTCCAGACCACTGATGGAGAGACAGAATTATACAGAGGAGAAATGGAATGAGGGAAGGAAACGAGAGCAATGAAGGGAGTGTGTGTGTGTACACAGTTGAAGTCGGAAGTTTACATACACCTTAGCCAAATACATTTAAACTCAGTTTTCACAATTCCTGACATTTAATCCTAGTAAAAATTCCCTGACTTAGGTCAGTTAGGATCACCACTTTATTTTAAGAATGGGAAATGTCAGAATAATAGCAGAGAGAATTATTTATTTCAGCTTTTATTTCTTTCATCACATTCCCAGCGGGTCAGAAGTTTACATACACTCAATTAGTATTTGGTAGCATTGCCTTTAAATTGTTTTACTTGGGTCAAACATTTCGGGTAGCCTTCCACAAGCTTCCCACAATAAGTTGGGTGAATTTTGGCCCATTCCAGACAGAGCTGGTGTAACTAAGTCAGGTTTGTAGGCCTCCTTGCTCGCACACGCTTTTTCAGTTCTGCCCACAATATTTTCTATAGAATTGAGGTCAAGGCTTTGTGATGGCCACTCCAATGCCTTGACTTTGTTGTCCTTAAGCCATTTTGCCACAACTTTGGAAGTATGCTTGGGGTCATTGTCCATTTGGAAGACCCATTTGCGACCAAGCTTTAACTTCCTGACTGATGTCTTGAGATGTTGTTTCAATATATCCACATAATTTCCTTCCTCATGATTCCATCTATTTTGTGAATTGCACCAGTCCCTCCTGCAGGAAAGCAACCCCACAACATGATGCTGCCACCCCCCGTGCTTCAAGGTTGGGATGGTGTTCTTCCGTATGCAAGCCTCCCCCTTTTTCCTCCAAACATAACCGTGGTCATTAAGGCCAAACAGTTCTATTTTTGTTTCATCAGACCAGAGGACATTTCTCCAAAAAGTACGATCTTTGTCCCCATGTGCAGTTGCAAACCATAGTCTGGCTTTTTTATGGAGGTTTTGGAGCAGTGGCTTCTTCCTTGCTGAGCGGCTTTTCAGGTTATGTCGATATAGGACTCGTTTTACTGTGGATATAGATACTTTTGTACCTGTTTCCTCCAGCATCTTCACAAGGTCCTTTGCTGTTGTTCTGGGATTGATTTGCACTTTTCGCAACAAAGTACGTTCATCTCTAGGAGCGGTATGATGGCTGCGTGGTCCCATGGTGTTTATACTTGTGTACTATTGTTTGTACAGATGAATGTGGTACCTTCAGGTGTTTGGAAATTGCCTCCAAGGATGAACCAGACTTGTGAAGGTCTACAATTTTCTTGGCTGATTTCTTTTTAATTTTCCCATGATGTCAAGCAAAGAGGCACTGAGTTTGAAGGTAGGCCTTGAAATACATCCACAAGTACACCTCAAATTGACTCAAATGATGTCAATTAGCCTATCAGAAGCTTCTAAAGCCATGACATCATTTTCTGGAATTTTCCAAGCTGTTTAAAGGCACAATCAACTTAGTGTATGTAAACTTCTGACCCCCTGAAATTGTGATACAGTGAATTATAATTGAAATAATCTGTCTGTAAACAATTGTTGGAACAATTACTTGTGTCATGCACAAAGTAGATGTCCTAACCGACTTGCCAAAACCGTAGTTTGTTAACAAGAAATTTGTGGTGTGGTTGAAAAACAAGTTTTAATGACTCCAACCTAAGTGTATGTAAACTTCCGACTTCAACTGTATATACTGCAGTAAGCTTGGGCAACAGCTAGTCAGTTTTATTATGCATGAGTTTCTACGCAGCGTTTTAGCAAAGCTGGCCGTGTTTACCGTGTTTTCACACTCCTGTTGTTATTCACAGGTTTATTCCTCTTTTGACAGATGCATCTAAATTCATCGCCTTTATTTCATACAGTTCTTTTGTATTACCGTTATCAGACCCAAGCGAGAAGTGTGTGTGTGAGAGAGGTCTCTGTGTGGTGTGGTTGCTAGGTGTGTACCACATAGCTGTAGAATCTTGCGGTCCAGGTCACAGTAGTCTGTGGGTTCAGGCCGGAGCAGTGCATTGTGGGACTGGATCGGTGACAGGCTGACGAGAGACTTCTGATTGGCCGACTGTAGGGCCCATACCCTCCTACACGCTACAGCCGCCTACACACACACACACACACACACACACACACACACACACACACACACACACACACACACACACACACACACACACACACACATTCGCGCGCGCGCGTCAGGGGACTGTAGGCCTAAAATCTAACCTATTACTACACAGCAATAAAACAGATAAAGAACAACAGGTCAACAAAACAGTTCAATACAAGTCAATTGAAAACTCTTTCATTTGCCTTACAATACACCAATAGACTTACTGCTTCTGAGCTGCCCACACAGCTTCACAAAGACTGTGTGTGTGTCCCTGTGGGTGTATATGTGTGTGTCTCTGTGGGTGTCTCTGTGTGTATCTCTGTGTGTGTCTCTGTGAGAGTCTCTGTGGGTATCTCTGTGGGAGTCTCTGTGGGTATCTCTGTGGGAGTCTCTGTAGGTATCTTTGTGGGAGTCTCTGTGGGTATCTCTGTGGGAGTCTCTGTAGGTATCTTTGTGGGAGTCTCTGTGGGTATCTCTGTGGGAGTCTCTGTAGGTATCTCTTTGGGAGTCTCTGTGGGTATCTCTGTGGGTGTCTCTGTGGGAGTCTCTGTAGGTATCTCTGTGGGAGTCCCTGTGGGAGTCTTTCTTACATGTTTCTCCAGAGTGTTGAGGTGTTGTTCGTCTTGATCACTCAGCGGTTTACAGCCCACCTATGACAGAGCAGAGCACTGCGTGATAGAAACAATGACACAAACATCTGACCAAAGTGCCCACTAAACTTGTACCTACTGTACCACTTAAAACTGAGCTCATCGGCCTGTCACACACACACACACTGTGACATATAGAGTGAGTAATGTGTGATCCAGATAGAGTGTGAGTGTCTAATGTCTGTCAGATAAACCTCCTGTCAGCCCACTGACCAACATACCAATGACAAACATTGTGTGTGTGTGTGGGGTGTGGGGTGTGGGGAGGGGGTGTCACTCACCAGTAAGACTGAGATGGCCACACCCTGATCCTGGTCCAGGAGAGGAATTATCATAGCTGGAGAGAGAAAGAGAAAGAGAAAGAGTATACAAGGTCTGAGGTCATCTGCCTTTGGCCTAAAGAGCATGCTTATTTGGTATAGAGCAGACCTAACCAACTCTATTACATTAGTCAAAACAGGAACATTTTACATGTGTCTAGAAATGAATGAGGAAATGATCTTAACAGTGAATAATGTCCTCATGTGTGCTACCTATATCCCCCCACTAGAATCCCAATACTTTAATCATGACAGCTTATCCATCCTGAAGGGGGAGATCAACCATTTCCAGGCCTAGGGACATGTACTAGTCTGTGGCGACCTAAATGCCAGAACCGGACAAGAACCTGACACCCTCAGCACACAGGGGGACAAACACCTACCTGGAGGCGACAGTATTTCCTCCCAAATATTCCCAGCAAAATCACAGTTTACTTCAACAGAGCAATACTCAATCATGAGGCATCAAAGCCAAAGGAACTGAGTAATATGAAGAAATACTATAGATGGAAGGAATGTAGTGTAGAAACCTACGAAAGAACAAATTCAATCCCTTTTAGACAACTTCCTGGACAAAACATTTCACTGTAATAGTGAAGAAGTGTATTTGACCTTTCAGATTCCCTATCAAATCAAAGAAATTCAAGCAGACAACGTAAGAACATTAACAACAATGACAAATGGTTTGATGAAGAATGCAAAAACCTAAGAAAGACATTGAGAAACCTATCCAACCAAAAACATAGAGACCCAGAAAAGCTGAGTCTACGCCTTCACTATGGTGAAAGAAGGAACAGCAAGTCAGAAATCAGCTCAATGTAACTGAAAAATCCACATAGAAGCTAATCACTTCTGGGAAAATTGGAACACACTAAACAAACAACGACACGAAGACTTATCTATCCAAAACGGCAATGTATGGATACACCACCTCTCCAATCTTTTTGGCTCTAGAACAAAGAATAAACATAAAAAACATAGACATCATCAATTAAATGTCTTAGAATCAACTACTAAAGACTACCAGAACCCACTGGATTCTCCAATTACATTGAATGAACTACAGGTCAAAATACAAACCCAAAATATAAATTCCTCAATGAAACTATAAAATATGCAGACCACAAATTCCAATTGGCTGTAATCAAACTCTTTAACATCATCCTCAGCTCTGACATCTTCTCCAATTTTTGGAACCAAGGACTGATCCACAAAAACAAATTTGACCCCAATAACTACCGTGGGGATATGCGTCAACAGAAACCTTTGGAAAATCCTCTGCATTGTCATTAACAGCAGACTTGTACATTTCCGCAGTGAAAACAATGTACTGAGCAAATATCAAATTGACTTTTGACCAAATTAAAGTATGACAAACCACGTATTCACCCTGCACACCCTAATTGACAAACAAACAAACCAAAACAAAGGCAAAGTCTTCTCATGCTTTGTTGATTTCAAAAAAGCTTTTGACTCAATTTGGTATGAGGATCTGCTATACAGATTGATGGAAAGTGGTGTTTTGTGAAAAACATACATTATAAAATCCATGTACACAAACAACAAGTGTGAGGTTAAATTTGGCAAAAAACGCACACATTTCTTTCCACAGGACTGTGGGGTGAGACAGGGATACCCTCTTTAACACATATATCAATTAATTGGCGAGGGCACAAGAACAGTCTGCAGCACCCGGCCTCACCCTTTTAGAATCTGAAAAAAGTACTTGGATCTGTTATAGAACCCATTTCCCTTTATGGTTGTGTGGTCTAGGATCCGCTCAGCAAACCAAGAATTCACAAAATGGGACAACCACCAAATATCTTCTGTGTACAACGTAAAACACCAAATAATTAATGCAGAACAGAATTAGGCCGATACCCATTCACAAACAGACCTCACAGAGCCCCAGGACTGCAACACAATTAGACTCAACCAAATCATGAGAAAACTAAAAGATAATTACTTGACACATTAGAAAGAATTATCTAAAAGAACTGAGCAAAGTAGAATTCTATTTGGCCCTAAACAGAGTACACAGTGGCAGAATACCTGACCACTGCGACTGACTCAAAATGAAGGAAATCTTTGACTATGTACAGACTCAGTAAGCATAGCCTTGGTATTGAGAAAGGCCGCCGTAGGCAGACCTGGCTCTCAAGAAAGACAGGCTATGTGCACACTGCCCACAAAATGAGGTGGAAACTGAGCTGCACTTCCTAACCTTCTGACAAATGTATGACCATATTAGAGACACATATTTCCCTCAGATTACGCAGATCCACAAAGAATTCGAAAACAAACCCAATATTGATAAACTCCCATATCTACTGGGTAAAATGCCACAGTATGCCATCACAGCAGCAAGATGTGTGACCTGTTGCCACAAGAAAAGGGCAACCAGTGAAGAACAAACACCATTTTAAATACAACCCATATTTATGTTTATTTATTTTCCCTTTTGTATTTAACTATTTGCACATCATTACAACACTGTATATATACATAATATGACATTTGAAATGTCTTTATTTGTTTGGGACTTGTGTGAGTGTAACGTTTACTGTTCATTTTTATTGTTTATTTCACTTTTGTATATTATCTACTTCACTTGCTTTGGCAATGTTAACATATGTTTCCCATGCCAATAAAGCCCCTTGAATTGAATTGAGAGAGACAGAGAGGCAGAGGGAGAGAGAGAGAAAGATAGAGGGAGACAAAGGGACACTGCCTGACAGTGTGGAAGCTTACACACACAAACGTAAGCACACACAGACACACAGACAAACAGACAAACCTCGTCTGTGGGGTGGGAGGGGTGCTGCTAGGCTGCTCCTTTGTTTCTCGTGCAGTTCCGACGGAGGTAGACCTGCACACACACACCTCTTCAACTGGCCCACCACCTCCCTGAGAAACACAGAGGGGGGACGTTAGAACACCACCTCCCTGAGAAACACAGAGGGGGGACGTTAGAACACCACCTCCCTGAGAAACACAGAGGGGGGACGTTAGAACACCACCTCCCTGAGAAACACAGAGGGGGGACGTTAGAACACCACCTCCCTGAGAAACACAGAGGGGGGATGTTAGAACACCACCTCCCTGAGAAACACAGAGGGGGGACGTTAGAACACCACCTCCCTGAGAAACACAGAGGGGGGACGTTAGAACACCACCTCCCTGAGAAACACAGAGGGGGGACGTTAGAACACCACCTCCCTGAGAAACACAGAGGGGGGACGTTAGAACACCACCTCCCTGAGAAACACAGAGGGGGGACGTTAGAACACCACCTCCCTGAGAAACACAGAGGGGGGACGTTAGAACACCACCCCCCGGAGAAACACAGAGGGGGGACGTTAGAACACCACCTCCTGAGAAACACAGAGGGGGGGCGTTAGAACACCACCTCCCTGAGAAACACAGAGGGGGGACGTTAGAACACCACCCATACACGGGGTGGTGGGTGGGGGGGCTGATTCCCTGTAGACAATAAAATACAAGGACAGCTTTATAAAAGATCCATTACCTATTGTCTACTGAAATAAATCAAATCAATGTTATTCCCAGAGCCAGGTGTGTGTACAGATGCGATAGTGATGGGTTTTCCCATGGGTGTGTGTGTTGCTGTGGGTCACTATTGTCTCGTATGAGAATACAGAGGGCACCTTTCTCATGCTAATCTATGAGAAAAGACATCTGTTCCAATATGAACTAAACCTGCGCACACACACTTCCGCACACGCACACATGCACAGGGCAGTCAGTATTGCTTGCGATGGCCGACGGGCACAGCAGAGGACAGAGAGGATCGATAGTCTCTTTACAGCACAATTAGATGAAATACCCCCTACACAAACAGAGGAAAGCATTCTACAACAACAGTGTTCCCCACGTTTGACTCTGGAGAGGTACAGGTTGAGCAGGATTAGTTCCAGCTAATCAACTCTAATCAGGTGTTAGGATTGCAGAACTTGTAGCTCTGAAACACACACACACACACACACACACACACACACACACACACACACACACACACACACACACACACACACACACACACACACACACACACACACACACACACACACACACACACACACACACACACACACACACACACACACACTGCCAACAGATTGTGTCAGCGGGGTGCTTGCAGGTATGTGCAGCATAGCATGCAGATATTTGTGTGTGTGTCTGTGTCTGTGTCTGTGTCTGTGTGTGTCAGGCTTGAGGGCTCTAGTCCAACACAGAAACTCTCATGAATAATGCAATGTTGGTTTTACCAAAGCCAGGTTAGGACAAGGCTATTCAGTCTGTGTGTCTATGTGTGTTTGTTTCTAAAAAGCTAGGGTAGGAGGAAGCTATTGAGCCTGTAGAGATCACTTACAGAGAAGAGGATCAGAGTCTTACTGAAAGAGACAGAGACCGAGAGAGAGAAAGAGAGAGATAGAGAAAAACAAACAGACAGAGAGAGAGAGAAACAAAGAGAGACCAAGAGAGAGAGAGAACTGTTGAGAGAGAGTGGTGTTGGGGGAAAAACATAAAACATTATAAAATCCATGTACACAAACAACATGTGTGCGGTTAAAATTGGCCAAAACCTTCTTTCCACAGGGCCGGGGGTGAGACAGGGATACAGCTTAAGCCCCACCCTCTTCAACACATATACTGTATATCAACAAATTGGCGAGGGCACTAGAACAGTCTGCAGCACATGGCCTCACCCTACTAGAATCTGAAGTCAAATGTCTACTGTTTGCTGATGATCTGGTGTTTCTGTCCCAAACCAAGGAGGGCCTGCAGCAGCACCTAGATCTTCTGCACAGATTCTGTCAGACCTGGGCCCTGACAGTAAATCTCAGTAAGACTAAACTAATGGTGTTCCAAAAAACATCCAGTTGCCAGGACCACGAATACAAATTCCATCTAGACACCGTTGCCCTAGAGCACACAAAAAACGATACATACCTCGGCCTAAACATCAGCGCCAGAGGTAACTTCCACAAAGCTGATCTGAGAGACAAGGCAAGACGGGCCTTCTATGCCATCAAAAGGAACATAACATTTGACATAACGATTAGGATCTGGCAAAAAATACTTGCATCAGTTATAGAACCCATTGCCCTTTATGGTTGTGAGGTCTGGGGTCCTCTCACCAACCAAGAATTCACAAAATGGGACAAAAACCTACTTGAGACTACATGCATAATTCTGCTAAAATATCCTCTGTGTACAACGTAACACACCAAATAATGCATGCAGAGCAGAATTAGGCCGATACCCGCTAATTATCAAAATCCAGAAAAGAGACGTTAAATTCTACAACCACCTAAAAGGAAGCGTTTCCCAAACCTTCCATAACAAAGCCATCACCTACAGAGAGATGAACCTGGAGAAGAGTCCCCCTAAGCAAGCTGGTCCAGTTCACAAACACAAACAGACCCCACAGAGCCCCAGTACAACAACACAATTAGACCCAATAAAATCATGAGAAAACAAAAAGATAATTACATGACACATTGGAAATAATTTACAAAAAAGGCCATTTGGCCGTAAACAGAGAGTACACAGTGGCAGAAAACCTGACCACCGTGACTGATCCAAAATGAAGGAAATCTTTGACTATGTACAGACCCAGTGAACATAGCCTTGCTATTGAGAAAGGACACCAAAGGCAGACCTGGCTCTCAAGAGAAGACAGGCTATGTGCACACTGCCCACAAAATGAGGTGGAAACTGACCTGCACTTCCTAACCTCCTGCCAAATGTATGACCATATTAGAGACACACATTTCCCTCAGATTACACAGACCCCCCAAAAAAAAAAAAAAAAAAATCCAATTTTTATAAACTCTTATATCGATTGGGTAAAATACCACAATGTGCAAACACAGCAGCAAGATTTGTGACCTGTTGCCACAAGAAAAGGTCAACCAGTGAAGAACAAACACCATTGTAAATACAACCTATATTTATGTTTATTTATTTTCCCTTTAGTTCTTTAACTATTTGCACATCATTACAACACTGTATACAGACATAATATGACATTTGAAATGTCTTTATTATTTTGGAACTTCTGTGAGTGTAATGTTTACTGTTCATTTTTATTGTTTATTTCACTTTTGTCTATTATCTATTTCACTTGCTTTGGCAATGTAAACATATGTTTCCCATGCCAATAACGTTTAATAATTTAATTGATTTGAGAGAGAGAGAGAGAGAGAGAGAGAGAGAGAGAGAGAGAGAGAGAGAGAGAGAGCGAGAGAGAGAGGTGGTATATTTCAGAAAGTATTCTCTGTGACATCTCTATGAATGGTGACGGTGATACACCACCTGTCACAGACTGGACTGACAGAAAGACACCGGACTCTCTCCATCCCTCCATCCCTCCTCCCTCCCTCTATCCATACCTGCTGATCTTCTCTCCAGTCGTTTATCAGTCCTTTGAACAAAGGAAGTGCAGATAATATTCTGTCTAATTTGACATTTACCACACAGTCATCTGTTACACATGGACTCACACACAGAGGGTTTCATACCACATGGACTCACACACACAGGGTTTCATACCACATGGACTCACACACACAGGGTTTCATACCACATGGACTCACACACAGAGGGTTTCATACCACATGGACTCACACACACAGGGTTTCATACCACATGGACTCACACACAGAGGGTTTCATACCACATGGAGTCACACACAAAGGGTTTCATACCACATGGACTCACACACACAGGGTTTCATACCACATGGACTCACACACAGAGGGTTTCATACCACATGGACTCACACACACAGGGTTTCATACCACATTGACTCACACACAAAGGGTTTCATACCACATGGACTCACACACAGAGGGTTTCATATCACATGGACTCACACACACAGGGTTTCATATCACATGGACTCACACACAGAGGGTTTCATATCACATGGACTCACACACAGAGGGTTTCATACCACATGGACTCACACACAGAGGGTTTCATACCACATGGACTCACACACAGAGGGTTTCATTCCACATGGACTCACACACAAAGGGTTTCATTCCACATGGACTCACACACAAAGGGTTTCATACCACATGGACTCACACACAGAGGGTTTCATACCACATGGACTCACACACAGAGGGTTTCATACCACATTGACTCACACACAGAGGGTTTCATATCACATGGACTCACACACAGAGGGTTTCATACCACATGGACTCACACACAGAGGGTTTCATACCACATGGACTCACACACAGAGGGTTTCATACCACATGGACTCACACACAGAGGGTTTCATACCACATGGACTCACACACAGAGGGTTTCATACCACATGGACTCACACACAGAAGGTTTCATACCACATGGACTCACACACAGAGGGTTTCATACAACATGGACTCACACACACAGAGGGTTTCATACCACATGGAGTCACACACAGAGGGTTTCATACCACATGGACTCACACACAGAGGGTTTCATACAACATGGACTCACACACACAGAGGGTTTCATACCACATGGACTCACACACAGAGGGTTTCATACAACATGGACTCACACACACAGAGGGTTTCATACCACATGGAGTCACACACAGAGGGTTTCATACCACATGGACTCACACACAGAGGGTTTCATACCACATGGACTCACACACAGAGGGTTTCATACCACATGGTCTCACACACAAAGGGTTTCATACCACATGGACTCACACACAGAGGGTTTCATACCACATGGACTCACACACAGAGGGTTTCATACCACATGGACTCACACACAAAGGGTTTCATACCACATGGACTCACACACAGAGGGTTTCATACCACATGGACTCACACACAGAGGGTTTCATACCACATGGACTCACACACAGAGGGTTTCATACCACATGGACTCACACACAGAGGGTTTCATACCACATGGACTCACACACAGAGGGTTTCATACCACATGGACTCACACACACAGGGTTTCATACCACATGGACTCACACACAGAGGGTTTCATATCACATGGACTCACACACACAGGGTTTCATACCACATGGACTCACACACAGAGGGTTTCATACCACATGGAGTCACACACAAAGGGTTTCATACCACATGGACTCACACACACAGGGTTTCATACCACATGGACTCACACACAGAGGGTTTCATACCACATGGACTCACACACACAGGGTTTCATACCACATTGACTCACACACAAAGGGTTTCATACCACATGGACTCACACACAGAGGGTTTCATATCACATGGACTCACACACACAGGGTTTCATACCACATGGACTCACACACAGAGGGTTTCATATCACATGGACTCACACACAGAGGGTTTCATATCACATGGACTCACACACAGAGGGTTTCATACCACATGGACTCACACACAGAGGGTTTCATACCACATGGACTCACACACAGAGGGTTTCATTCCACATGGACTCACACACAAAGGGTTTCATTCCACATGGACTCACACACAAAGGGTTTCATACCACATGGACTCACACACAGAGGGTTTCATACCACATGGACTCACACACAGAGGGTTTCATACAACATGGACTCACACACAGAGGGTTTCATATCACATGGAGTCACACACAGAGGGTTTCATACCACATGGACTCACACACAGAGGGTTTCATACCACATGGACTCACACACAGAGGGTTTCATACCACATGGACTCACACACAGAGGGTTTCATACCACATGGACTCACACACAGAAGGTTTCATACCACATGGACTCACACACAGAAGGTTTCATACCACATGGACTCACACACAGAGGGTTTCATACAACATGGACTCACACACACAGAGGGTTTCATACCACATGGACTCACACACAGAGGGTTTCATACCACATGGACTCACACACAGAGGGTTTCACACCACATGGACTCACACACAGAGGTTTTCATACCACATGGACTCACACACAGAGGGTTTCATACCACATGGACTCACACACAGAGGGTTTCATACCACATGGACTCACACACAGAGGGTTTCATACCACATGGACTCACACACAGAGGGTTTCATACCACATGGACTCACACACAGAGGGTTTCATACCACATGGACTCACACACAGAGGGTTTCATACCACATGGACTCACACACACAGGGTTTCATACCACATGGACTCACACACAGAGGGTTTCATATCACATGGACTCACACACACAGGGTTTCATACCACATGGACTCACACACAGAGGGTTTCATACCACATGGACTCACACACAGAGGGTTTCATACCACATGGACTCACACACAGAGGGTTTCATACCACATGGAGTCACACACTGAGGGTTTCATACCACATGGACTCACACACAGAGGGTTTCACACCACATGGACTCACACACAGAGGTTTTCATACCACATGGACTCACACACAGAGGGTTTCATACCACATGGACTCACACACAGAGGGTTTCATACCACATGGACTCACACACAGAGGGTTTCATACCACATGGACTCACACACAGAGGGTTTCATACCACATGGACTCACACACAGAGGGTTTCATACCACATGGACTCACACACAGAGGGTTTCATACCACATGGACTCACACACACAGGGTTTCATACCACATGGACTCACACACAGAGGGTTTCATATCACATGGACTCACACACACAGGGTTTCATACCACATGGACTCACACACAGAGGGTTTCATACCACATGGACTCACACACAGAGGGTTTCATACCACATGGACTCACACACACAGGGTTTCATACCTGATCTTTCCCTCCTTTGGCAGCTCATGGCTTGGGCCTTCACACTGCAGCCTGGAGTCTCCCTCCAGCACGTACACACACACACACTCCTGTAAGATAGCACACACATCAGGAGTAGAGCTATAGTGGGGGGTGAGGTCATGGGTGCGATCCCCCCACTGTTCCTGCAGATTAAATTGTATCCAGTGCATTCAGAAAGGATTCAGACCCCTTCACATTTTCCACATTTTGTTATGTTACAGCTTCTTTCTAAAATTGATTAAATTAAATGTCTTCATCAATCTACACACAATACCCCATAATTGCAAAGTGAAAACACTTTTGCCGCCTCCTCCACTTTTGCCGCCTCCTCTGACCCTAGCTCCACCCCTGGCACTCATACTTAACATGCACACCTATAATGACAACACCCTGGTGCAGAATTGAGGAATGGCTGCTTGACCCCTCCCAAAACTACACTACCCAGCAGCTCTGTGTGTACGTACCACGCTGGGCAGTAGCCCCTGTACAGTCTCTCTGAGAGCATCTCGGAGTGAGCGCACGTCAACAACTGCTGCCAGCTGCAGTAAAGCATCCTGGGAGGAAACAGAAACAGCAAGAGTGACACACAGAAACAGCTTCATGACACGACACCATACAGCTAATAACAGGGAACAAAGACAATACACACTTTATATGAGGGAACAAAGACAAAACACACTTTATATGAGGGAACAAAGACAATACACACTTTATATGAGGGAACAAAGACAATACACACTTTATATGAGGGAACAAAGACAATACACACTTTATATGAGGGAACAAAGACAATACACACTTTATATGAAGGAACAAAGACAAAACACACATTATATGAGGGAACTGAGAGACAATACACACTTTATATGAGGGAACAAATACAATACACACTTTATATGAGGGAACAAATACAATACACACTTTATATGAGGGAACAAAGACAATACACACTTTATATGAGGGAACAAAGACAATACACACTTTATATGAGGGAACAAAGGACAGCCTCACACACACTCACGCACACGCACTCACATGCACACACACACACACACACACACACACACACACACACACACACACACACACACACACACACACACACACACACACACACACACACACACACACACACACACACACACACACACACTCACAGTCACACACAGTGCTAAGTCAGCGGGTGTGTGATTGGCTGGAGAATAACCAGGAGGAATCAATCACCTTGTAAAAATCTGCAAACCAATTTAGCCAATGGGATTAGGGAATTTCTGTGTTTGTTTACCCACCCAGACCTCCACCAGGCCGTATCATGCTTTAGAGAGAGGGCTGGGGTTTTAGGGAGAGGGACTAGAGTTTTAGGGAGAGGGGCTGGGGTTTTAGGGAGAGGGACTAGAGTTTTGGGAGAGGGGCTGGCGTTTCAGGGAGAGGGCCTAAAGTTTTAGGGAGAGGGGCTGGGATTTTAGGAAGAGGGCTGGTGTTTTAGGGAGAGGGATTAGAGTTTTAGGGAGAGGGACTAGAGTTTTAGGGAGAGGGACTCCAGTTTTGGTGAGAGGGACTAGAGTTTTAGGGAGAGGGGCTGGGTCTTTAGGGAGAAGGGATGGGTTTTTAGGGAGAGGGACTGGGGTTTCATGGAGAGGGGCTGGGGTTTTAGGGCGTGGGACTGGTGTTTTAGGGAGAGGGGCTGGTGTTTTAGGGAGGGGGTCTGGGGTTTTAAGGAGAGGGATTTGGGTTTTAGGGAGAGGGGTTAGAGTTTTAAGGAGAGGGGCTATGGTTTCAGGGCGAGGGACTAGAGTTTTAGGGAGAGGGGCTGGGGTTTTAGGGAGAGGGCTGGTGTTTTAGGGAGAGGGACTAGAGCTTTAGGGAGAGGGGCTGGGGTTTAAGGCAGAGGGACTAGAGTTTTAGGGAGAGGGACTAGAGTTTTGGGGAGAGGGGCTGGGGTTTTAGGGAGAGGGGCTGGAGAGATAAATTAACTCTTAACTGCTGCAGTATAGAGGTGAAGAGATACATGATTGTAACTCTTAACTGTTGCAGTTTAGAGGTGTAGAGATACATTTAGTTCTACAGTCCCGTGGGTCATACTCTACAGCCTGATTTGACAGTAGAAATACATTTAGTTCTACAGTCCCGTGGGTCATACTCTACAGCCTGATTTGACAGTAGAGATACATTTAGTTCTACAGTCCCGAGGGCCATACTCTACAGCCTGATTTGACAGTAGAAATACATTTAGTTCTACAGTCCTGAGGGCCATACTCTACAGCCTGATTTGACAGTAGAAATAGATTTAGTTCTACAGTCCTGAGGGCCATATTATACAGCCTGATTGTACAGTAGAGATACTTATTATTATTCTGTCAAAATAGAGAGAACGGGGGAGGAAAATAGAGGAAGAAAGACAAATACAGATAAATGAGAATGAGAATGAGAGTGGGGAGGTGAAAGATAGAGAATGAGAGAGAGTGTGGAGGAGAAAGAGAGAGAATGAGAGAGAGTGGGGAGGAGAAAGGGATGTTGTTTTTAATTGATCTGATCACTGGCGCCCTTCAAATGTCAAAGCACTCAGCATGATTACTATAGCTCAATGAGAGGGCAACAGGGTCTGCACAGAGAGAGAGAGAAGAGAGAAGAGAGAGAGAGATAAGGAAGGGGAGAGAGAGATAAGGAAGGGGAGAGAGAGATAAGGAAGAGCAGAGGTGAACGGGAGGGATAGGAAGAAGGAGGGAGGGATTAGAGAGGGGAGATAGAGGAGAGAGGAAGGGTGAGAGAGGAGAAGGGAGAGAGGGAGAGGAAGAGAACAGTGGAAAGAAGAGTCCACTCATCCAGCTGGTCCTGAGGCTCAGAACACCTGCTCAAATCCCTACTCCGACCTAATGATAACAACACACTAATTCCACTATCTGAAATTCAATTTTCAGCTTTCCTATACTCTTCAGCTTCCCTATACTGTCGCAATAAGAGAACCCTTTTATGTTCCAGGTAGAATTATTTTTGGTTCCATGTATAACCCTCTGTGTAAAGGGTTCTACCTGGAACCAAAAGGTTTCTACCTAGAACCAAAAAGGGTTCTTTAAAGTGTTCTCCTATGGGGACAGCTGAAGAAACCTTTTAGGTTCTAGATATCATACTATTTTCTGAGAGTCTACAGTAGATCAAATCATATCACATTTTATTAATTACATGCCTCGTAAACAACAGACGTAGACAAACAGGGAAATGCACGCATGTGTGTGTGTGTGTGTGTGTGTGTGTGTGTGTGTGTGTGTGTGTGTGTGTGTGTCGGGGAAAGGTAAGCTGAATATATCCATAAATTATAGTATTTTTAAGCTGGATTTTAGTTGTCCCACAATGCACCAGAAGTCAGAGATCAAATACTGCCATTTTAGTTAGTCAGTTTACCAAAAGCTCTGAGATTTTAACTCTGAGATTCTAACTCTGAGATTTTAGCTCTGAGATTTTAACTCTGAGATTTAGCTCTGAGAGTTTAACTCTGAGAGTGTACATGCGTGCGTGGGGACGTTACTATAGCAGATGGGTACTATTGCAGCTTCATGTTGAGGAATGATGCAATAGAGCAGCTACCTGACAATAGAAATATGAAAACCTAGAGCAGCAACCAGACAATAGAAATATGAAAAACTAGAGCAGATACCTGGCAATAGAAATATGAAAACCTAGAGCAGCTACCAGACAATAGAAATATGAAAATCTAAAGCAGCAACCAGACAATAGAAATATGAAAACCTAGAGCAGCTACCAGACAATAAAAATATGAAAACCTAGAGCAGCTACCAGACAATAGAAATATGAAAACCTAGAGCAGCTACCAGACAATAGAAATATGAAAACCTAGAGCAGCTACCAGACAATAGAAATATGAAAACCTAGAGCAGCTACCAGACAATAGAAATATGAAAACCTAGAGCAGCTACCAGACAATAGAAATATGAAAACCTAGAGCAGCTACCAGACAATAAAAATATGAAAACCTAGAGCAGCTACCAGACAATAGAAATATGAAAACCTAGAGCAGCTACCAGACAATAGAAATATGAAAACCTAGAGCAGCTACCAGACAATAGAAATATAAAAACCTAGAGCAGCTACCAGACAATAGAAATATGAAAACCTAGAGCAGCTACCAGACAATAGAAATATGAAAACCTAGAGCAGCTACCAGACAATAAAAATATGAAAACCTAGAGCAGCTACCAGACAATAGAAATATGAAAACCTAGAGCAGCTACCAGACAATAGAAATATGAAAACCTAGAGCAGCTACCAGACAATAGAAATATGAAAACCTAGAGCTGCTACCAGACAATAGAAATATTAAAATCTAGAGCAGCTACCAGACAATAGAAATATGAAAATCTAGAGCAGCTACGAGACAATAGAAATATGAAAACCTAGAGCAGCTACCAGAAAATAGAAATATGAAAACCTAGAGCAGCTAACTGACATTTTCTGACCCCACCCCGCACATGCACACCCACACACGCACACATACACATGTTCTCCCTCTCTAGCTCACACATTTAAGAAAGTACCTTGAAGTAAACACACACACACAGTGGCGCACACACACACATACACACAGACCCATATTTCTCTCTCACATGCACACACACATGCACACACACACATCTGTAAATATATTTAGACATGCAGCAGGCTGCAGTATTGAAGGGCATGTTGAGACTACACAGGGAGGCGGTGTCAGTTGTACCGTTACAGTACAGCATGTCTCCCCCAGGCGCAAGGCTCTGAGCAGCTCTATTACGTATGATTAAATAGGATTAGATATGATTAAATATGATCACTCCGTCAACCTGTAAGAATGCCTCTGTAATAAAACTGGATCTGTGCCAGCCTGTCTGTCTGTCTGTCTGTCTGTGTGTGTGTGTGTGTGTGTGTGTGTGTGTGTGTGTGTGTTGCTTTGCATACAGTTGGATTCATCAGAAGGCTCTCCAAGTCTGGAGATCTTAATTAACCTTGCACGTTTCCCACCGTAACACTCCCTCACCCAGAACATAGTCATTACCAAAACACCCTTATTACCAAAACACACTCATTAACATAGCACCCTCATTACCATAACACCCTCAGTA
>CM059816.1:42472132-42641173 GCA_030435695.1 Brachymystax lenok tsinlingensis
CCCTCAGCTCCATCCTCCCTCCCTCCCTCAGCACCATCCTCCCTCCCTCCCTCAGCACCATCCTCCCTCCCTCCCTCAGCTCCATCCCTCCCTCAGCTCCATCCTCCCTCCATTCCTCCCTCAGCACCATCCTCCCTCCTTCCTCCCTCAGCTCCATCCTCCCTCCCTCCCTCCCTCAGCTCCATCCTCCCTCCCTCCCTCAGCACCATCCCCTCCCTCAGCTCCATCCTCCCTCCCTCCCTCAGCACCATCCTCCTTCCCTCCCTCCATCAGCACAATTCTCCCTCCTCCCTCCCTCAGCTCCATCCTCCCTCCCTCCTCCCTCCCTCAGCACCATCCTCCCTCCCTCAGCTCCATCCTTCCTCCCTCCCTCAGCACCATCCTCCCTCCCTCCCTCAGCTCCATCCTCCCTCCCTCCCTCAGCTCCATCCTCCCTCCCTCAGCTCCCTCAGCACCATCCTCCTTCCCTCCCTCCATCAGCACAATTCTCCCTCCCTCCCTCCCTCAGCTCCATCCTCCCTCCCTCCCTCCCTCAGCTCCATCCTCCCTCCCTCCCTCCATCAGCTCCATCCTCCCTCCCTCCCTCAGCTCCATCCTCCCTCCCTCCCTCAGCTCCATCCTCCCTCCCTCAGCTCCATCCTCCCTCCCTCCCTCCCTCCCTCAGCTCCATTCTCTCTCTCTCCCTCAGCTACATCCTCCCTCCCTCAGCTCCATCCCTCCTCCCTCAGCTCCATCCCCCCTCCCTCAGCTCCATCCCCCCTCCCTCAGCTCCATCCTCCTCCATACCCTCAGCTCCATTCTCTCTCTCTCCCTGTGTAAGCCCTCACGCTTCATAGTTTGTTTTTGTCTTTTTTGTCCTTTTTTTCCCCGGTTCTGTTTATTTCTGTTTTGTTGTGTTCTCTCTGCTCTCTGATTGGCTCTCAGACGGAGGGGAGGCGGTCTGTTCTGGCGCTCCTGTCTTTTATCTACTGTGTTCTGGAACTTTCTCTCATTCTGCCCTCGTTCCCTGCGCTCCAGGGGTTGCCTCTTTTCTTCTCAGAGACAATCAGAAGGGATTACACACACTGGGCACACATACACAACACACACATACACACACATACATACACACACAAGCATAAACAAACACATACGGGCACACAAACACTTTCCTTAAAATGTGAGGTTGTCATTTTACACACGAAGTCTCAGCCCTATGCTGACCCCACATCTGACCACCTCATACTGACTGTGTGTGTGTGTGTGTGTGTGTGTGTGTGTGTGTGTGTGTGTGTGTGTGTGTGTGTGTGTGTGTGTGTGTGTGTGTGTGTGTGTGTGTGAGATTAAGATGTTTGATGTTTGCGTGTGTGATGTGTGTGTGTGTGTCCGTCCTGTGATGTTTGCGTGTGTGATGTGTGTGTGTCCGTCCTGTGATGTTTGCGTGTGTGATGTTTGTGTGTGTGTGTGTGTGTGTGTGTGTGTGTGTCCGTCCTGTGTTGTGTGTTATGTCTCTTCAAAAGGCACACCTGAGGCTGGTCTCTGTTTCATGCAGATGCAGCGAATTAAAAGTGAACATTTGCCAAATAGAATCACATCCACTCTAACAGATTAGTCCACAAGCCTCTGCACACACATGCACACACATAAACACACAATATTGTACCACACTCATACACACACAATATTGTACCACACAATATTGTTCCACACACATATTTATCCTAAAATACTTTGTTTCTCTCAATTCAATTCAAGGGGCTTTCATGGGAAACATATGTTAACATTGCCAAAGCAAGTGAAATAGATAATAAACACTTAGTGAAATAAACAACAAAACATTTACAGTAAACATTACACTCACAGACGTTCCAAAAGAATGAAGACATTTCAAATGGCATATTATGTCTATATGCAGTGTTGTAACGATGTGCAAATAGTTAAAGTCCCAAAGGGAAAATAAATAAACATAAATATAGGTTGTTTTTACAATATTGTTTGTTCTTCACTGTTTGCCCTTTTCTTATGGCAACAGGTCACAAATCCTGCTGCTGCGATGGCACACTGTGGTATTCCACCCAGTAGATATGGGAGTTTATCAAAATTGGTTTGTTTTTTTCGAATTCTCTCTCTCTCTCTCTCTCTCTCTCTCTCTCTCTCTCTCTCTCTCTCTCTCTCTCTCTCTCTCTCTCTCTCTGTGTGTGTGTGTGTAGTGTCTTTCTAAAGAGACAAACAGGCGAGTTCCCAGAAACAGTCCATTCTGGAATTCTGAACCGGGACACCGGAAAGCCATTACCCAGCAGAACAATGACCCTTCACACACACACAAGCACACACACACACACACACACACACACACACACACACACACACACACACACACACACACACACACACACACACACACACACACACACACACACACACACACACACACACACACACACACACACACTATTTCTCCATCCTCTCTGTCCTCTTTTAAATCTTTCCCTCTATCTCTCCTTTCCTCTCCAATATCTCCCCCTCTATCTCTCCTTTCCTCTCCTAAATCTTTCCCCCTATCTCTCCTTTCCTCTCCTAAATCTTTCCCTCTATCTCTCCTTTCCTCTCCTAAATCTTTCCCTCTATCTCTCCTTTCCTCTCCAATATCTCCCCCTCTATCTCTCCCTTCCTCTCCTAAATCTCTCCCTTCCCTGCTCTCTCCTTGTACATTCCTCTCCTAGATATCACATGGTCCTGCACCTTCTTTCCTTCCTCTCCTTTCTCCTAAATGTTACCTATAGGATGAGGTGCTGTGAGGGAGTGAGGGAGGAACGAAGTGAGGAGGAATTAACATTGTCATAGTGTAGAGAAGGGGTGAGAGGGGTGAGGAGTGTACACAGAGGAGAGGGAGGTACGTGGTTGAGAGAGGTTAGGACGGGTGAAGTGGCGTGGGAGATGTTAGGGTGAGGAAGAGGTAAATTAAGGAAGGGTGTGCTGATGACAGTCTCACTGACCTCAATCAGATAATAAACACTCACCTTATAGGAAGTCTCACACACACACACATTATGACCCCTTATGACCCCTCCCATTGTGTTTGTGTCAGGTGATTCCTGTCTCTCTCTGGTGACATGTGAGCTGTAACTCTCACTAAAGGATTCCTGTCAGAGGAACGGAAGAGCTGCTCTGGCATCACATCAATTACTGTGATAAAGCACTCACAGCACATGGAAACACGCAAAAGCACACAAACGCACACACATACACATACACACACACACATACACACACACACGCACACAAAACTGCAGATGTGATTATGTAGAGGTTCAGGATAAACAACCAGATTGGTCTCCTCTCAGAGAGAAATATATTTTTCTCTCCTCTCCTTTCCTCTCCTCTTCTTTCCATTTTCAGTTGAAGTCGGAAGTTTACATTTAAACTCAGTTTTTCACAATTTCTGACATTTAATCCTAGTAAAAATTCCCCTGCCTTAGGTCAGTTAGGATCACCACTTTATTTTAAGAATGTGAAATGGCAGAATAATAGTAGAGTGAGTGATTTATTTCAGCTTTTATTTACTTCATCACATTCCCAGTGGGTCAGAAGTTCACATACACTCAATTAGTATTTGGTAGCATTGCCTTTCAATTGTTTTACTTGGGTCAAACGTTTCGGGTAGCCTTCCACAATCTTCCCACAATATGTTGGGTGAATTTTGGCCCATTCCTCCTGACAGAGCTGGTGTAACTGAGTCAGGTTTGTAAGGCCTCCTTTCTCGCACACGCTTTTTCAGTTCTGCCCACAAATTTTCTATAGGATTCAAGTCCGATCTTTGTGATGGCCACTCCAATACCACTCCAATACCTTGACTTTGTTGTCCTTAAGCCATTTTGCCACAACTTTGGAAGTATGCTTGGGGTCATTGTCCATTTGGAAGACCCATTTGCGACCAAACTTTAACTTCCTGACTGACGTCTTGAGATGTTGCTTCAATATATCCACAGAATTTTCCTCCCTCACGATGCCATCTATTTTGTGAAGTGCACCAGTCCCTCCTGCAGCAAAGCACCCCACAACATGATGCTGCTACCCCCATGCTTCACGGTTAGGATTGTGTTCTTCAGCTTGCAAGCCTCCCACTTCTTCCGATGGTCATTATGGCCAAACAGGTCTATTTTTGTTTTATTGGACCAGAGGACATTTCTCCAAAAAGTACGATCTTTGTCCCCATGTGCAGTTGCAAACCGTAGTCTGGCTTTTTTCATGGCGGTTTTGGAGTAGTGGATTATTCCTTGCTGAGCGGCCTTTCAGGTCATATCATTATAGGACTCATTTTGACTGTGGATATAGATACTTTTGTACTTATTTCCTCCAGCATCTTCACAAGGTCCTTTGCTGTTGTTCTGGGATTGATTTGCACTTTTCGCACCAAAGTACGTTCATCTCTAGGATACAGAACGCGTCTCGTCCCTGAGCAGTATGACGGCTGCATGGTCTCATGGTGTTTCTACTTGCGTACTATTGTTTGTACAGATGAGCGTGGTACCTTCAGGCATTTGGAAATTGCTCCCAAGGATGAACCAGACTTGTGGAGGTCGGCTGATTTATTTTGATTTTCCCATGATGTCAAGCAAAGAGGCACTGAGTTTGACAGTAGGCCTTGAAATACATCCACAGGTACACCTCCAATTGACTCAAATTGTCAACTAGCCTAGCAGAAGCTTCTAAAGCCGACTTGCCAAAACTATAGTTTGTTAACAAGAAATTTGTGGTGGTTGAAAAACGAGTTTTAATGACTCCAACATAAATGTATGTAAACTTCCAACTTCAACTGCATCTCCTCCACTTTCCTTTTCTCCCCTCTCCTTTCCTTTTCTCCCCTCTCCTTTCCTTTTCTCCCCTCTCCTTTCCTTTTCTCCCCTCTCCTTTCCTTTCCTCTCCTCTCCTTTCCTTTTATCTTCTCTCCTTTCCTTTTCTTTTATTTTCTTTATTTTTCTCTCCTTTAATTTTTTCTCCTCTAGTCTCCTCTCCTTTCCTTACCCTTTCTCTCCTCTCCATTTCTCTCCTCTCCTTTCCTTTTCTCTCCTCTCCCTTTCTCTCTCCTCTCCTTTCCTTTTCTCTAATATCATCTCCTTTCAATTCTTCTCCTTTCCTTTTCTGTCCTCTCCTCTCCTCTCCTTTCCTTTTCACTCCTTTTCTTTCCTTTTCTCTCCTTTCCTCTCCTCTCCTTTAATCTCTGTTCCTTTCCTTTTCTCTCCTTTCCTCTCCTCTCCTTTAATCTCTGTTCCTTTCCTTTTCTCGCCTTTCCTTTCCTCTCCTTAACAATCCCTTTCTCTCCTCTCCTTTTCCCTCCTCTCATTTCCTTTTCTCTCCTCTATTTTCCTTTTCTCTCCTATCCTTTTCTCTCCCCTCCTTTCATTTTATCTCCTTTCCTTTCCTTTTCTCTCGTCTACTTTCCTTTTCTCTCCTCTCCTTTTCTCGTCTCCACTTTCCCTTTCTCTCCTTTCCTTTTCTCTCATCTCATCTCCTTTCAATTCCTCTCCTTTATTTTTCTTCCCTCTCCTTTCATTTTCTCTCCTTTCTTCTCCTCTCTTTTCCTTTTCCCTCCTCTCCTTTTCTCTCATTTCCTTTCCTTTTCTCACCTCATTTTTTCTCTCTTCTCCTATCCTTTTCTCACCTTTTCATTCCTTTTCTCTCCTTTCCTCTCCTCTCCTTTCATCTCTGTTCGTTTCCTTTTCTCTCCTCTCCTTCCCTTTTCTCTCCTCTCCTTCCCTTTTATCTTCTCTCCTTTCCTTTTCTCTCCTGTCCTTTTTCTCTCCTCTCCTTTCCTTTTCTCTCCTCTCCTTTTCTCTCCTCGACTTTCCTTTTCCCTCATCTCCTCTCCTTTCCTCTCCTTTCCTTTTCTCTCCTCTCCTTTTCTCTCCTCTCCTTTCAGTTTCAATCCTTTCCTTTTCTCTCCTCTCCTTTTCTCTCCTCTCCTTTCAGTTTCAATCCTTTCCTTTTCTCTCCTCTACTTTCATTTTCACTCCTCTCATTTTCTCTCCTCTCCTTTCTTTTCATTTTCACTCCTCTCATTTTCTCTCCTCTCCTCTCCCTCTCTCTCCTCTCCTTTTCTCTCCTCTCCTCTCCCTTTCTCTCCTCTCCTTTTCTCTCCTCTCCTCTCCCTTTCTCTCCTCTCCTTTTCTCTCCTCTCCTCTCCTTTCATTTTCTCTCCTCTCCTTTCCTCTTTTTTTATTTTCTCTCTTTTCATTTTCTCTCTTCTCCTCTCCTATTCTCTCCTTTCATTTTCTCTCCTTTCTTCTCCTCTCCTTTCCTTTTCCCTCCTCTACTTTCCTTCTCCCTAATCTCCTTTCCATTTCTCTCTTCTCCTTTCCTTTTCTCTACTTACCTATTGTCTCCTCTCCTTTCCTTTTCTCTCCTCTCCTTTCCTCTTTTTATCTTTTCTCTCTTTTCGTTTTCTCTCTTCCTCTCTCCTATTCTCTCCTTTCATTTTTTCTCCTTTCTTCTCCTCTCCTTTCCTTTTCCCTCCTCTACTTTCCTTTTCCCTCCTCTCATTTCCATTTCTCTCTTTCCCTTTCTCTCTCTCCTTTTGTTTGATCTTCTTTCCGATTCTCTTCTCCACTTTCCTTTTCTCTCCTTTCCTTTTCTCTTATCTCATCTCCTTTCAATTCCTTTCCTTTCCTTTTCTCCTTTCTCCTTTTATTTTCTCTCTTTTCTTCTCCTCTCTTTTCCTTTTCCCTCCTTTCCTTTCTTTTTCTCTCCTCTCCTCTCCTTTCTTCTCTCCTTTCCTTCTCTCTTCTCTCCTTTCCTTTTCCCTCCTCTCCTTTCCCTTTCTCTTTTCTCATTTCCTTTTCTCTCCTATGCCTTTCTCTCCCTTCTTTAGTTTGATCTCCTTTCTTTTTCTCTTCTCCACTTTCCTTTTCTCTCCTTTCCTTTTCTCTCATCTCATCTCCTTTCAATTCCTTTCCTTTCCTTTTCTCCTTTCTCCTTTCATTTTCTCTCCTTTCTTCTTCTCCTCTCTTTTCCTTTTCCCTCCTCTCCTCTCCTTTTCTCTCCTCTCCTTTCCTTTTCTCTCCTTTTCTTTTCTCTAATCTCATCTCCTTTCAATTCTTCTCCTTTCCTTTCCTTTTCTCTCCTCTCCTCTCCTTTTCTCTCCTCTCCTTTCCTTTTCACTCCTTTCCTATTCTCTCCTCTCCTTTCCTTTTCTCTCCTTTCCTTTTCTTTTCTCTATTTTCCTATCCTTTTCTCTCCTCTCCTTTTCTCTCCTCTTTTTTTCTCTCCTTTTCTCTCCTTTCCTTTTCTCTCTTCTCCTTTCCTTTTCTCTCCTTTCCTTCTGTCTCCTCTCCTATTGTCTCTTTTAATTTTCTATCCTTTCTTCTCCTCTCTCTTAATTTCCTTTTCCCTCTTCTCCTTTAATTTTTCCACCTCTCCTTTCCTTTTCTCTCCTATCCTCTCCTTTCCTTTCCTTTTCTCTCCTCTCCTCACCTTTTCTTTTCTCTCCTATCTTTGTCTCTCTCCTCCTTTCGAATGCTCTCCTTTTCTATTCTCTCCTCTCCTCTCCTTTCCTTTTACCTCCTCTCCTTTTCTCTTCTCTCCTTTAATTTTCTCTCTTTTCCCTTTCTCCCTTCTCCTTTCCTTTTCTCTCCTTTCCTTTCCATTTCACTCCTCTCCTTTTCTCTCCTCTCCTCTCATTTTCTCTCCTTTCCTTTCCTCTCCTTTCCTTATATCTCCTCTCCTTTCCTTCTTCCCTACTCTCCTCTCCTTTTCTCTCCTCTCCTCTCCTTTCCTTTTCTCTAATCTTATCTCCTTTAATTCTTATCCTTTCCTTTTCTCCCCTCTCCTCTCCTTTTCTCTCCACTCCTTTCATTTTCTCTAATCTTATCTCCTTTAATTCTTATCCTTTCCTTTTCTCCCCTCTCCTCTCCTTTTCTCTCCACTCCTTTTCTTATATCTCCATTCCTTTCCATTTCAGTCCTCTCATTTTCTCTCCTCTCCTTTTCTGTCCTCTCCTTTCCTCATATCTTCTCTCCTTTCCTTTTCTCCCTTCTCCTTTTCTCTCCTCTCCTTTTCTCTTCTCTCCTTTCCTTTTCCCTCCTCTCCTTTCCCTTTCTCTTTTCTCCTTTCCTTTTCTCTCATATGCCTTTCTCTCCCTCCTTTAGTTTGATCTTTTTTCCTTTTCTCTTCTCCACTTTCCTTTTCTCTCCTTTCCTTTTCTCTCATCTCATCTCCTTTCAAATCCTCTCCTTTCCTTTTCTCCCCTCTCCATTCATTTTCTCTCCTTTCTTCTCCTCTCTTTTCCTTGTCCCTCTTCTCCTCTCCTTTTCTCTCCTCTCCTTTCCTTTTCACTCCACTCCTTTTCTCTCCTCTCCTTTCCCTTTCTCTCGTCTCATCGCCTTTCAATTCCTCTCCTTTCTTCTCCTTTCCTTTTCTTCCCTCTCATTTCATTTTCTCTGCTTTCCTCTCCTCTCTTTTCCTTTTCCCTCCTCTCATCCTTTTCTCTTCTCTCTTTTAATTTTCTCTACTTACCCTTTCTCTAATCTCATCTCCTTCCAATTTTTCTACTTTCCTTTTGTCCCCTCTCCTCTCCATTTCTGTCCTCTCCTTTCCTCACATCTTCTCTCCTAATCTTTTCTCTCCTCTCCATTCCTATTCTCTCCTCGCCTCTCCTTTTCACTCCTCTCCTTATATCTCCTCTCCTTTTCTCTTCTCTCCTTTCCTTTTCCCTCCTCTCCTTTCCCTTTCTCTTTTCTCCTTTCCTTTTCTCTCCTATGCCTTTCTCTCCCTCCTTTAGTTTGATATTTTTTCCTTTTCTCTTCTCCACTTTCCTTTTCTTTTCTTTCCTTTTCTCTCCTCTCCTTTCCTTTTCACTCCACTCCTTTTCTCTCATTTACTTTTCTCTCCCCTCCTTTCCTTTTCTTCCCTCTCATTCCATTTTCTCTGCTTTCTTCTCCTCTCATTTTCTCTCCTCTCCTTTTCTTTTCTCTACTTACCCTTTCTCTAATCTCATCTCCTTCCAATTCTTCTACTTTCCTTTTGTCCCCTCTCCTCTCCTTTTCTGTCCTCTCCTTTCCTCATATCTTCTCTCCTCTCCTTTTCTCTCCTCTCCTTTCCTTTTCTCTAATCTTATCTCCTTTAATTCTTATCCTTTCCTTTTCTCTCCTCTCCTCTCATTTTCTCTCCTTTCCTTTCCTCTCCTTTCCTTATATCTCCTCTCCTTTCCTTCTTCCCTACTCTCCTCTCCTTTTCTCTCCTCTCCTTTCCTTTTCTCTAATCTTATCTCCTTTAATTCTTATCCTTTCCTTTTCTCCCCTCTCCTCTCCTTTTCTCTCCACTCCTTTTCTTATATCTCCATTCCTTTCCATTTCAGTCCTCTCATTTTCTCTCCTCTCCTTTTCTGTCCTCTCTTTTCCTCATATCTTCTCTCCTTTCCTTTTCTCCCCTCTCATTTTCTCTCCTCTCCTTTTCTGTCCTCTCCTTTCCTCATATCTTCTCTCCTTTCCTTTTCTCCCCTCTCCTTTTCTCTCCTCTCCATTCCTCTCCTCCCCTTTTCTCTCCTCTCCTTTCCTTTCTTTTTCTCCACTCTCCTTTCCTTTTCACTCATCTCCTTTTCTACCCTCTCATTTTCTCTCGTCTCCTTTCCTTTTCACTCCTCTCCTTATATCTCCTCTCCTCTCCTCTCTAGTCCTTTCCTTTCCTCTCCTTTCCATATATCTCCTCTCCTTTCCTTTTCTCTCCTCTTCTTTTTCTCTCCTCACCTTTCCTTTTCACTCCTCTCCTTATATCTCCTCCTTACTCCTTTTCTCTCCTCACCTTTCCTTTTCTCTCCTTTCCTTATATCTCCTCTCCTTTCCCTTTGTCTGCTCTCATTTTCTCTCCTCCTTTTCACTAATCTCATTTTCTCTCCTCTCCTTTTCCCTCCTCTCCTTATATCTCCTCTCTTTTCCTTTTCTCTCCTTTATTCTCCTCACCTCTCCTTTTCTCTCCTCTCATTCCTTTTCACTCCTCTCATTTTCCCTACTCTCCTTTTTTCTCCTCTCCTCCCTTTGTTCAGATTTAGCACATTTAAGATAAGGAAAATGTCGTCCCCTTTTTCTGGCCCATGTTGAGAGCAGTTCCGGGTAAAAAAGCTCTTGTGAACATGAAGATGTTGAGGAGGAGTGTTTATCACTTCTCATTTATTACCCACCCCCTCCTAGACACACACACACACACACAGACACACATGTATTCAAACACACACAAACACCAACAAACCCCCCCACACACACACACTTAGCTGATTAAAACAGGTAATTCTTGGACAGTTAGTGATGGATGGAGGATACACCCTTTCTCTCTCTCCCTCTCTCTCCCTTTCTCTCAACCCTCATCCCTTTCTTCCCCCCTTCTCTCATCTTTGCTCTACATCCCATAACGTCCTTTTTCATTCTCTCTCTGCAGACTGTATAACAAGTTATTCATGTATTTGTCACATCTTTGCCAGCTCGCTTATCAGTGATTTGCAGGAATCTATTTTGACTTTCAAAACAGGGCTGTCTTTGTGTGTGCGTGTGTGCATATTCAAATGTTCTTCTCTATTCAGGAGCCACTAAACAGAAACACCCTCTGCCAGGGTATACTGAAGGTGGATAGCCACCAACAACACATACCCTCTGCCAGGGTATACTGAAGGTGAATAGCCACCAACCACAAACACCCTCTGCCAGGGTATACTGAAGGTGAATAGTCACTAACCACACACACCCTCTGCCAGGGTATACTGAAGGTGAATAGCCACCAACCACAAACACCCTCTGCCAGGGTATACTGAAGGTGAATAGTCACTAACCACACATACCCTCTGCTAGGGTATACTGAAGGTGAATAGCCACCAACCACAAACACCCTCTGCCAGGGTATACTGAAGGTGAATAGTCACCAACCACACACACCCTCTGCCAGGGTATACTGAAGGTGAATAGCCACCAACCACAAACACCCTCTCCCAGGGTATACTAAAGGTGAATAGCCACCAACCACACAGGAGAACGTTGACCAATAACCTGGCTATATTTACAGAGATGAGAGGAGAACGCTTACGTGTGTGTGTGTGTTTGCGTGCATGAGTGTGTATGTCTCTGTCTGTGTTCATGTGTGTGTTCTTACTACACACACAAGCTCTGTTGGCAAAGCCAACATCCTCGTCAAACATCACCTGTCCACACACACACACACACACACACACACACACACACACACACACACACACACACACACACACACACACACACACACACACACACACACACACACACACACACACACACACACACACACACACACACACACACACACACACACACACACACACACACATATACTGGAGTGTGTGGTGTGTCAGGGTCTATAGGTCTCAGCTATACTGGTAATAGAGACTGGAGAAGCACTGGTCCAAATCAACACTAATAATGTTGAGCTCTCTCTGTCAATTCAATTCAACGATCTTTATTGGCATGGGAAACATATGTTAACATTGCCAAAGCAAGTGAAGTAGATACTATACGAATGTGAAATAAACAATAAAAATGAACAGTAAAATTTTGACTCACAGAAGTTCCAAAATAATATTACAAATGTCATATTATGTATATATATGCAGTGTTGTAACGATGTACAAATGGTTAAAGTACAAAATGGAAAATAAATAAGCATAAATATGGGTTGTATTTACAATGGTGTTTGTTCTTCACTGGTTGCCCTTTTCTTGTGGCAACAGGTCACAAATATTTCTGCTGTGATGGCACACTGTGGTATTTCACCCAGTAGATATGGGAGTTTATCAAAATCGGGTGTCTCAATATGGTCATACATTGGGCAGGAGGTTAGGAAGTGCAGCTCAGTTTCCACCTCATTTTGTGGGCAGTGTGCACATAGCCTGTCTTCTCTTGAGAGTCAGGTCTGCCTACGGCGGCCTTTTTCAATAGCAAGGCTATGCTCACTGAGTCTGTACATAGTCAAAGCTTTCCTTAAGTTTGGGTCAGTCACAGTGGTCAGGTATTCTGCTACTGTGTACTCTCTGTTTAAGGCCAAATAGCATTCTAGTTTGCTATGTTCTTTGTAAATGATTTCCAATGTGTCAAGTAATTATCTTTTTGTTTTCTCATGATTTGGTTGGGTCTAATTGTGTTGCTGTGTGGGGTGTGTTTGTGTTTGTGAACAGAGCCCCAGGACCAGCTTTCTTAGGGGACTTCTCCAGGTTCATCTCTCTGTAGGTGATGGCTTTGTTTTGGAAGGTTTGGGAATCGTTTCCTTTTAGGTGGTTGTAGAATTTATTAACGTCTCTTTTCTGGATTTTGATCATTAGCGGGGAATCGGCCTAATTCTGTTCTGCATGCATTATTTGGTGTTTTATGTTGTACACAGAGGATATTTTTGCAGAATTCTGCATGCAGAGTCTCAATTTGGTGTTTGTCCCATTTTGTGAATTCTTGGTTGGTGAGCGGACCCCAGACCTCACAACCATAAAGTGTTTTTAGCCAGATCCTAATTGGTATGTCGAATTTTATGTTCCTTTCAATGGAATATAATGCCCTTCTTGCCTTGCCTCTCAGATCGGTCACAGCTTTGTGGAAGTTACCCGTGGAGCTGATGTTTAGCCCAAGGTATGTATCGTTTTTTGTGAGCTCTAGGGCAACGGTGTCTAGATGGAATTTGTATTTGTGGTCCTGGCGACTGGACCTTTTCGTACCACCATTATTTTGGTCTTACTGAGATTTCCTGTCAGGGCCCAGGTCTCTCTCTGTCTCTGTGTGTCTCTCTCTTCCCCTCTAAGTCTCACTTTGTGTCTCTCTCTTCCCCAGTCTGTCTCTCTGTGTGTGTGTCTCTCTTCCCCTTTCTGTCTCTCTGTGTGTGTCTGTGTGAGTGTGTGTGTGTGTGTGTGTGTGTGTGTGTGTGTGTGTGTTTGTGTGTGTGTGTGTGAGTGTGTGTGTGTGTCACTCAGGCATGAGGTCAGGAGTTTGAGTCTGTTGGTCTAGAAGAGAGAATAATGAGACTGTAGAGAGAGAGAGGAGAAGAGAAAGAGACACACAGAGAGAGACATAGAGGGGAAGAGAGAGACACAGAGAGAGAGACAGAGAGGGAAGAGAGAGACACACAGAGACAGACAGAGAGGGAAGAGAGAGACACACAGAGAGAAACAGAGAGGAAGAGAGACACACAGAGAGAGACAGAGAGGTGAAGAGAGAGACACACAGAGAGAGACAGAGCGGGAAGAGAGAGACACACAGAGAGAGACAGAGGAAGAGAGAGACAGAGAGGGAAAGAGAGAGACATACAGAGGAAGACAGAGAGGGGAAGAGAGAGACACACAGAGAGTCAGAGCGGGGAATAGAGAGACACACAGAGAGAGACAGAGAGGGGAAGAGAGAGACACACAGAGACAGACAGAGAGTTGAAGAGAGAGACACACAGAGACAGACAGAGCGGGGAAGAGAGAGACACAGAGAGAGACAGAGGAAGAGAGAGACAGAGAGGGAAAGAGAGAGACATACAGAGAGAGACTGAGAGGGGAAGAGAGAGAGACACAGAGAGAGAGAGCGGGGAATAGAGAGACACACAGAGAGAGACACAGAGGGGAAGAGAGAGACACACAGAGACAGACAGAGAGTTGAAGAGAGAGACACACAGAGACAGACAGAGAGGGGAAGAGAGACACAGAGAGAGAGACAGAGAGGGAAGAGAGAGACACACAGAGAGAGACAGAGAGGGGAAAAGAGAGAGACACACAGAGACAGACTGAGAGGGGAAGAGAGAGACAGAGAGAGAGAGAGAGAGAGAGACAGAGAGGGGAAGAGAGAGACAGAGAGAGAGAGAGAGAGAGAGACAGAGAGGGGAAGAGAGAGACAGAGAGAGAGATACAGAGAGGGGAAAGAGAGACAGACAGAGACAGACTGAGAGGGGAAAAGAGAGACAGACAGAGAGATACAGAGAGGGGAAGAGAGAGACAGAGACAGAGGAAGGGAAGGGTAGACACTGGAAAACCTGTCTCTCTGTAGAGGAAAAGCTGTGCAACCAATGCACCACGGCAGAACCCGAGACAGATCTGCATTTCCTGACCAAATGTAAAAAATATAACATTTGTAACCCTTATTCAAGGTTTCATAGACCTCTCTGGTGAGAATAGGCTACACATCCTGTTGGGGGAGGACACAGAGAACTGTGGATGTGTAGCAAGCAGAATAGAAGGCCAGGGTAAGAAATGTAGCAGGCAGAATAGAAGGCCAGGGTAAGAAATGTAGCAGGCAGAATAGAAGGCTAGGGTAAGAAATGTAGCAGGCAGAATAGAAGGCCAAGGCAGAATAGAAGGCCATTGCAGAATAGAAGGCCAGGGCAGAATAGAAGACCAGGACAGAATAGAAGGCCAGGGCAGAATAGGGGACCAGGGCAGAATAGAAGGCCAGGGAAGAATAGAAGACCAGGGCAGAATAGAAGGCCAGGGCAGAATAGGGGACCAGGGCAGAATAGAAGGCCAGGGAAGAATAGAAGACCAGGGCAGAATAGAAGACCAGGGCAGAATAGAAGACCAGGGCAGAATAGAAGGCCAGGGAAGAATAGAAGACCAGGGCAGAATAGAAGGCCAGGGCAGAATAGAAGACCAGGGCAGAATAGAAGGCCAGGGCAGAATATAAGGCCAGGGCAGAATAGAAGACCAGGGAAGAATAGAAGGCCATGGCAGAATAGAAGACCAGGGCAGAATAGAAGACCAGGGCCGAATAGAAGACCAGGGAAGAATAGAAGACCAGGGCAGAATAGAAGACCAGGGCAGAATAGAAGACCAGGGCAGAATAGAAGGCCAGGGCAGAATAGAAGGCCAGGGCAGTATAGAAGACCAGGGTAAGAAATGAGGAGGGTAACTAAGAGGGCTTAATGGCTCATTACTCTTGTGTGTGTGTGTGTGTGTGTGTGTGTGTGTGTGTGTGTGTGTGTGTGTGTGTGTGTGTGTGTGTGTGTGTGTGTGTTTTGATGCTGCGCTAACCTCATCATTCTCCGGTCTGGTTGTGTGTAACGCTTCATTGAGACTGAATTTAGGCGAGGTTAAAGACAGGGCCACGCACAATTTACGCATCAAGCCAGAAATTAGTACACACAGTACACATATAGACACACACTCACAGACACACAGACAGAGTATGATCCGGAGCCGCAGGCGACCAGAGAGCAACTAGACAGACACACACCCACAGCGTAAATACACAGGCTTCATTATAGATCAAAGCAAGCCTGAACGTCAGCCACCTCTCCACGCAACCTACAGTACATAGACAAATACTGTCTACACGAGACAGGGGAGGAATAGGATAGACAGAAAGAGTAGGCATCTGGCCAAACTCGCCCGAAGGGATGGACAGATGTAACCACTTTCCAATTCATACATGTCTAATAGATTGATGGACAGTTTGTTTGCAAATACTCAACTGGCAGGAGTTGTGACATCATAAGTGTCCCTATAACCTGTTTGGGGAAACTCATTTCCAGTCAGACAGACTCTTACCTTTAGGACACATCACACAGTACCAGCACATCCATCAACCAAGGAGGCCACAGAAAGGAAGGAAAGGAGGGCGAGAAGGAGGCAGAGAAGGAGAGACAGGAAGAAAGGAAAATAGAGTTATTTCACATGTCCAAGAGGACAAATGAACTGTCAATCAAATACTTTGTTTCTGTCAGTTCTAATATCTGTGTACAAAACCAGAGTGACTGTTAAACAGACAGCCCAACACCCATGTATACCACTACCGGACTCAGACTTGACTCGGACTCAGACTTGACTTGGACTCAAGTCACAATTTTCATGACTCATGACTCGACTCGGATTCGACCAGTTGTAACTTTATTCTCTCTCTTTTGCATAATTCAACATATTAGCTACAACAGAAAATTGTAGGTATATATACTGAACAAAAATATAAACGCAACAGTGTTGGTCCCATGTTACATGAAGAGTAAAAACTCATTCTGATTGGCTGGGCCTGGCTCCCCAGTGGGTGGGCATATGCCCTCCCAGAACCTCCCAATGCTGCACCCATGCCCAGTCATGTGAAATCCATAGATTAGGGATTCATGAATTTATTTCAAATGACTTGTTACGTTCCCCAGTTTCTGTGTTTTGGGTTTGTATGTGTTTATTTCAGGAAACGGCTTCCTGGATTCTAAGCAGTTGATTGGTCAGCCCCATCGATGATTGGAGCTCTGAACCCGCCCTCTTGTCAGGGGAAACAGCTGTTTTTAATGACCAACTCCTACTCCAGCTCCTACTCCTTAGTCAAAAGGAGAGAGCGTCTTTGATGTCCTGTGTTGGTTGTTGCCCAATGACAGTTTTGTTGAAAGTATTTTGTAGCCGCTACTTCTGAGGTATGTGTATGCAAATAGGACAGTGTTTTTGATAGGACAGTGTTTATTGAAATTGTTCAATTTAAGTTAGTAATTATTCTGTTTTATTTGTTCCCGGGTGGGAAGGGGAAGGCACCTTGGGAGTGTTTAGGCAAGATGCCTGCGATCATACATAACCTGTAGTATTTACTGTTGTAGCAGGGTGTTGCGTTCCCTCCTCCAAGAGGCGTACACCAACATTACGACCAGGAATACGACTTTCCCGAAGCGGATCCTCTGTTTGGTCCACCAACTAGGACAATAGACTGGATCCCAGCCGGCGACCCAAAACAACGGCGGTGGAGGAGAAGGGGTAGACGGGGAGGTGTTCTGGTCAGGCTCCGTAGATGGGCACATCGCGCACCTCTCCCGAGTATACTTCTTGCCAATGTCCAGTCTCTGGACAACAAGGTAGACGAAATCCGAGCAAGGATTGCCTTCCAGAGAGACATCAGAGACTGCAACGTTCTTTGCTTCACGGAAACATGGCTCACTCAGGACACGTTATCAGAGTTGGTACAGCCACCTGGTTTCTCCACGCATTGCGCCGACAGAAACAAACATCTATCTGGTAAGAAGAAGGGCGGGGGGTGTGTCTTATGATTAACGAGACGTGGTGTGATCATAACAACATACAGGAACTCAAGTCCTTTTATTCACCTGACCTAGAATTCCTTACAATCAAATGCCGACCATATTATCTACCAAGAGAATTCTCCTCGATTATAATCACAGTCGCATATATCCCCCCTCAAGCTGACACATCGATGGCACTGAAAGAAATTCATTGGACTCTATGTAAACTGGAAACCACATATCCTGAGGCTGCATTTATTGTGGCTGGGGATTTTAACAAGGCTAATCTGAAAACAAGGCTCCCTAAATTTTATCAGCATATCGAATGTGCGACCCGGGACGGAAAAACCCTGGATCATTGTTATTCCAACTTCCGTGATTCATACAAGGCCATTCTCCGCCCTCCTTTCGGCAAGTCTGACCATGACTCCATTTTGTTGCTCCCAGCCTACAGACAGAGGAATGTGGCAGGGTCTACAGTCAATCACGGGCAACAAAAAGAAAACCAGCCCCATCGCGGACCACAATGTCCTGCTCCCAGACAAACTAAACAACTTCTTTGCTCGCTTTGAGGACAATACAGTGCTACTGACACGGCCCGCCACCAAAACCTGCGGGCTCACCTTCACCGCAACCCTCGCAAGGCTGCCGGCCCAGATGGTATCCCTGGCCGTGTCCTCAGAGCATGCTCAGGCCAGCTGGCTGTTGTGTTTACGGACATATTTAATCAATCCTTATCCCAGTCTGCTGTTCCCACATGCTTTAAGAGGGCCACCATTGTTCCTGTTCCTAAGGAAGCTAAGGTAACTGAGCTAAATGACTATCGCCCCGTAGCACTCACTTCCGTCATCATGAAGTGCTTTGAGAGACTAGTCAAGGATCATATCACCTCCATCGTACCAGACACCCGAGACCCACTCCAATTTGCTTACCGTCCCAAGAGGTCCACAGATGACACAATCGCAATCACACTGCACACTGCCCTAACCCATCTGGACAAGAGGAATACCTATGTAAGAATGCTGTTCATCGACTACAGCTCAGCATTTAACACCATAGTACCCTCCAAACTCGTCATTAAGCTCGAGACTCTAGGTCTCGACCCAGCCCTGTGCAACTAGGTCCTGGACTTCATGACGACACGGCCCCAGGTGGTGAGTGTAGGAAACAACATCTCCACCCCGCTGATCCTCAACACTGGGGCCCCACAAGGGTGCGTTCTCAGCCCTCTCCTGTACTCCCTGTTCACCCATGACTGCGTGGCCAAGTACGCCTCCAACTCAATCATCAAGTTTGCTGACGACACTACAGTGGTAGGCTTGATTACCAACAACGACGAGGGCCTACAGGGAGGAGGTGAGAGCCCTCGGAGTGTGGTGTCAGGAAAATAACCTCTCACTCAACTTCAACAAAAATAAGGAGATGATCGTGGACTTCAGGAAACAGCAGAGGGAGCACCCCCCTATCCACATCGACGGGACAGTAGTGGAGAAGGTGGAAAGTTTTAAGTTCCTTGGTGTTCACATCACAGACAAACTGAAATGGTCCACCCACACAGACAGCGTGGTGAAGAAGGCACCACAGCGCCTTTACAACCTCAGGCTGAAGAAATGTACAACCTCAGCGCCTTTACAACCTCAGGCTGAAGTAATAAATGTATCACTAGCCACTTTAAACAATTTTGTATATAATGTTTACATATGCGACATTACTCATCTCATATGTATATACTGTACTCCATACCATATACTGCATCTTGCCTATGCCGGTCAGCAATCGCTCATCCATATATTTATATGTACATACTCGTATTCATTCCTTTACACTGTGTGTTTAAGGTAGTTGTTGTGAATTGTTAGATTTACTTGTTAGATACTATTGCATGGTCAGAACTAGAAGCACAAGCATTTCGCTACACTCGCATTAACATCTGCTAACCATGTGTATGTGACCAATAAAATAGGATTTGATTTGTAACAGACTGATTTCCTTATATGAACAGTAACTCAGAAAAATCCTTGAAATTGTTGCATGTTGCAGTTTTTATATTTTTTTGTTCAGTATACATATTATCTGTTTAACCTTACAAATGTGCAACGATAGCTAGGTTGGCGACAGAATATAAAAAAATCTGCATAATTTTTCCCAACAGAGAAGTTTCCATCAAATAGATTTGTTGCGGATAAAAGGCTGTGCATGACGACAGTGCACATCAAAATAACTTTGGTGGGTTAAATTCCCATGTAGCGGATGATCGGGGGAAACTCTACTGAATGTTTTGTCACAAACTGTTGCGTTATAGAGCAAATGTGCCCATCTGCAATCTAGCCAGCAGCTGGCAGAAATGAGATTATTATGGATAAAAGAGATTTTTTTTTTAGCATAATTAATTTTACAAACACAAACAGGTCCCACCATGTCGAACATTTTATAAAATTGTACCGGCATTTCCTGTGTTCATTAGCCCGGGCGTCACTTTTTTGCTTGGATGGAAATCTGGTTACTGTAATGAAATGTAGCTTAAAAAAAAATGTGGACAGCTACTTGTAGTCTTACCAAGTGACTTGAGTATAAAGGACTTGGACTGGGAGTTAAACACCAGAGACTTTAGTGACTTGAGTATAAAGGACTTGGACTAGGAGTTAAACACCAGAGACTTTAGTGACTTGAGTATAAAGGACTTGGACTAGGAGTTAAACACCAGAGACTTTAGTGACTTGAGTATAAAGGACTTGGACTAGGGAGTTAAACACCAGAGACTTTAGTGACTTGAGTATAAAGGACTTGGACTAGGAGTTAAACACCAGAGACTTTAGTGACTTGAGTATAAAGGACTTGGACTAGGAGTTAAACACCAGAGACTTTAGTGACTTGAGTATAAAGGACTTGGACTAGGGAGTTAAACACCAGAGACTTTAGTGACTTGAGTATAAAGGACTTGGACTAGGAGTTAAACACCAGAGACTTTAGTGACTTGAGTATAAAGGACTTGGACTAGGAGTTAAACACCAGAGACTTTAGTGACTTGACTACCCCCCTGTCGTTTTTTCCCCCTTTTGAGCTCTGAAGATCATTGTCATGGTGATGAAGAGGTCACCGCCCATTATCAACATTTCACCCACGCAGCCTGACACTCTGTTACTCACTTAGCCTATCACCCTGGAAACCTCTCCCATTAACCCCCGATCCCAAGTTCACACACACAAACAAACTATAGCAGACTCTGAGGGCTACTAATGCTTGACGACATGGAGAAAGTCCTGAAAGCACAGCGATGTCTGGGGTATATCAGAGTGTCTGGGGTATATCAGTGTGTCTAGAAGTAGAGCTTGATTTCGGACGTTTAAGACTGAATTTAGGCGAGGTTAAAGACCACACACAATTAACGTGTGCGTCAAGCTAGAAATTAGTTCACAAGAGAGAGAGAGGTGTGACTAATCCTCTCTTCCGTTAGGAGAGTCAGGAGGAGATGAGGGAAGAGTGTAAAATCATCTTGACAGAGGGGATTAAAGACTTGGAGTCAGAAATGCCAACATGCTCTGCTCACACCTACTGTGATGGTTCGGGCCTAAACCACACAAAAACAACACCAGACACTATGGAACACACAGCTTTTACTATCTCTTCCTGGAATATACAAGGTCTGAGGTCATCTGCCTTTGGCCTAAAGAGCAGGAACCCAGACTTCATCAAAGAAATTGGAAATACAGACATTGTCATCCTACAAGAAATGGTATAGAGGAAACGGACCCACTGGGTGCCCTCTAGGTTACAGAGAGCTGGTAGTCTCATTCACCAAACTACCAGGTGTGAAACAGGGAAGAGACTCAGAGGGTTTGCTTATTTGGTATGGAGCAGACCTAACCCACTCTATTAAATTAATCAAAACAGGAAAATATTAATGAGGAGGAAATTATCTTAACAGAGAATAATGTCCTCCTGTGTGCTACCTGTATCCCCCAAATAGAATCCCCATACTTTAACGATGACATCTTCTCCATCCTAGAGGGGGAGATAACTTCTTAGCGCACGGGTCTAGTTTCCTGAATTTCCGCCTGTCGGACATGCCCAAAGTAAACTGCCTGTTACTCAGGCCCAGAAGCTAGGATATGCACACAATTAGTAGTATTGGATAGAAAACTGTCTAAAGCTGTTCAAATAATGTCTGTGAGTATAACAGAACTGATATGGAAATCCATCCAAGAAAATGTAATTTTGTAAGCTTGCTCATTTTCCATAGGTTGCAGTACCTATGGCTTCCACTAGATGTCAACCGTCATCAGACAAAGTTTCAAGAGTTTACCTTGAATACTAGAGGAATAGGGGAAGTTTATATAAGTGGAGTGAGGAAGTGCTTTTTGGGTTTGGCGCGCGGGACCGCGAGCATGCGCCTCGGGTTTTTTCCTTTTCTATCGCTCAAGATATTATCCGTGTGAAATATAATCGTTAATAAACATAATAGTGTACCTAAGGATCGATTAGAAATGTGGTTTGATTTGTTTGGACAAAGTTTATAGGTATATTGTTACCGGTCTGTATGTCTTCTATATTGGGCGAATGGACGGTGGATTTTCTGAACAGAACGCGCCAAACAAACAGAGATTTATGGATATAAAGAGAGACTTTTTCTAACAAAAGGAACATTGTTTGTCTTGCTTGGATACTTTGGATTACCATCAGCAGAAGATCTTCAAAGGTAAGCAATTTATTTTAGCCCTTTTTATGTGTTTTGTGACACCCGTGCTGGTTTTCTTATTATGCTAATGGTGGACATATGAGGGGCACTGTCCTCAGACAATCAAATGTTCTGCTTTCGCCGTTAAGCCTTTTTGAAATCTGACAACGCTGTGAGATTGCCAAGAGTCTAAGCTTTTGAAGAGTGTGCAACACTTGTATTTCCATGAATGTTTTATAATACTATTTTGTATTTGGCGCTCTCCAGCTTCACCGGATGTTCTCGATTTTGATCCCGTTCACGGGATCCGTGTGCTAAGAGGATAAACAATTTCCAGGCTCAGAGACATGTACTAGTCTGTGGCGACCTAAATGCCAGAACTGGACAAGAAACCGACGCCCTCAGCAAACAGAGGGACAAACACCTACCTGGAGGTGACATCAGTCCCTCCCCCATATGCCCCCCTAGACAACTACGACAACATAACCAACTGTTGTACAGTGGGTATGTGCTTCGAGGGGACTCCTATAGTAGGTACACCTATAGCTCATCTCTTGGCAGTAGTACTGTAGACTACTTTATCACTGACCTCAACCCAGAGTCTCTCAGAGCGTTCACAGTCAGTCCACTAACACCTCTATCAGATCACAGCAAAATCACAGTCTACTTGAACAGAGCTTTGCTCAGTCATGAGGCATCAAAGCCAAGGGAACTGAGTAATATGAAAAAAATGCTATAGATGGAAGGAGTAGTGTGGAAATCTACCAAAAAACAAATACGCAACAACAAACTCAATCCCTTATAGACAATTTCCTGGACAAAATGTTCCACTGTAATAGTGAAGGTGTAAATTTTGCAGTAGAAAACCTAAACAGGATATTTGACCTCTCAGCTTCCTTATCAAATCTAAAAATGTCAAGCAGACAACCTAAGAAAACAACAGTGACAAATGGTTTGATGAAGAATGCAAAAACCTAAGAAAGAAATTGAGAAACCTATCCAACAAAAAACATAGAGACCCAGAAAAGTTGAGCCTATGCCTTCACAATGGTTAATCACTAAAATAATAGAGACATACAGGGATGAGACACTACAGCTACAATACAACACTACAGCTACAATATAACACTACACTACAGCTACAATACAACACTACACTACAGCTACAATACAACACTACACTACAGCTTCAATACAACACTACACTACAGCTACAATACAACACTACAACTACAATACAACACTACAGCTACAATACAACACTACACTACAGCTACAATACAACACTGCACTACAGCTTCAATACAACACTACACTACACTACAGCTACAATACAACACTACAGCTACAATACAACACTACAGCTACAATACAAACCTACAACAAAAATACAACACTACAGCTACAATACAACACTACAGCTACAATACAGAACTACACTAAACTACAGCTACAAAACAACACTACACTGCAGCTACAATACAACACTACACTACACTACACTACAGCTACAATACAACACTACAGCTACAATACAACACTACACTACAGCTACAATACAACACTACACTACACTACACTACACTACAGCTACAATACAACACTACAGCTACAATACAACACTACACTACACTACAATACAACACTACAGCTACAATACAACACTACACTACAGCTAAAATACAACACTACAGTACAGCTACAATACAACACTACACTACAGCTACGATGCAGCACTACAGCTACAATACAACACTACAGCTACAATACAACACTACACTACAGCTACGATACAGCACTACAGCTACACTACAACACTACAGCTACACTACAACACTACAGCTACAATACAACACTACAGCTACAATACCACACTACACTACAGCTACAATACAACACTACACTACAGCTACAATACATCACTAGACTACAGCTAAAATACAATACTACACTACAGCTAAAATACAACACTACAGCTACAATACAACACTACACTAAACTACAGCTACAAAACAACACTACAGCAACAATACAACACTAAACTACAGCTACGATACAATACAACACTACAGCTACAATACAACACTACACTACAGCTACAATACAATACAACACAACACTACAGCTACAGCTACAATACAACACTACAGCTACAATACAACACTACACTACAGCTAAAATACAACACTACAGTACAGCTACAATACAACACTACACTACAGCTACGATGCAGCACTACAGCTACAATACAACACTACAGCTACAATACAACACTACAGCTACAACACAACACTACACTACAGCTACGATACAGCTCTACAGCTACAATACAACACTACAGCTACAAAACAACACTACAGCTACAATACCACACTACACTACAGCTACAATACAACACTACACTACAGCTACAATACAACACTAGACTACAGCTAAAATACAATACTACACTACAGCTAAAATACAACAGTACACTACAGCTACAATACAGCACTACACTACAGCTACAATACAATACTACACTACAGCAACAATACAACACTACAGCTACAATACAACACTACACTAAACTACAGCTACAATACAACACTACAGCAACAATACAACACTAAACTACAGCTACGATACAATACAACACTACAGCTACAATACAACACTACACTACAGCTACAATACAATACAACACAACACTACAGCTACAGCTACAATACAACACTACAGCTACACTACAGCACTACACTTCAGCTACAATACATCACTACAGCTATAATACAGCATTACACGACAGCTACAATACAACACTACACTACAGCTACAATACAACACTACAGCTACAATACAACACTACACTACAAATACAATACAACACTACAACTAAAATACTACACTACACTACAGCTACAATACAACACTACAGCTACAGCTACAATACAACACTACACTACAGCTACAATACAAAACTACAACTACAATACAACACTACAGCTACAATACAACACTACACTACAGCTACAATACAACACTACACTACAAATACAATACAACACTACAACTAAAATACAACACTACACTACACTACAGCTACAATACAACACTACGGCTACAGCTACAGTACAGCACTACAATACAGCTACAGTACAGCACTACACTACAGCTAGAATTCAGCACTACACTACACTACAGCTACAATACAACACTACACTACAGCTAAAATACAACACTACACTACAGCTACAATACAACACTACACTACAGCTACAATACAACACTACAGCTAGAATACAACACTACACTACACTACAGCTACAATACAACACTACACTACAGCTACAATACAACACTACACTACAGCTACAATACAACACTACACTACAGCTACAAAACAACACTACAGCTAAAATAAAACACTACACTACAGCTACAATACAACACTACACTACAGCTACAATACAACACTACACTACAGCTACAATACAACACTACACTACAGCTACAATACAACACTACAGCTACAATACAACACTACACTACAGCTAAAATACAACACTAAAGCTACAATACAACACTACAGCTACAATACAACACTACACTACAGCTACAATACAGCACTACACTACAGCTACAATACAACAATACACTACAGCTACAATACAACAGTACACTACAGCTACAATACAACACTACACTACAGCTGCAATAAAACACTACAGCTACAATACAACACTACACTACAGCTACAAAACAACACTACAGCTAAAATAAAACACTACACTACAGCTACAATACAACACTACACTACAGCTACAATACAACACTACACTACAGCTGCAATACAACACTACACTACAGCTACAATACAACACTACAGCTACAATACAACACTACAGCTACAATACAACACTACACTACAGCTACAAAACAACACTACACTACAGCTACAATACAACGCTACACTACAGCTACAATACAACACTTCAGCTACAATACAACACTACAGCTACACTACAGCACTACACTTCAGCTACAGTACATCACTACAGCTATAATACAGCATTACACGATAGCTACAATACAACACTACACTACAGCTACAATACAACAATACAGCTACAGTACAGCACTACACTAAACTACAGCTACAATACTACACTACAGCTACAAAACAACACTACATGACAGCTACAATACAACACTACAGCTACAATACTACACTAAACTACAGCTACAATACAACACTACAGCTACAATACAACACTACACTACAGCTACAATACAACACTACAGCTACAATACAACACTAAAGCTACAATACAGCACTACAGTAAACTACAGCTACAATACAATACTACAGCTACAGTACAACACTACACTACAGCTACAGCTACAGCTACAATACAACACTACAGCTACAATGCAACACTACAGATACAATAAAACACTACACTACAGCTACAATACAACACTAAACTACAGCTACAATCCAACACTGCACTACAGCTACAATACAATACTACAGCTATAATACAACACTACAACTACAATCCAACACTACACTACAGCTACAATACAACTCTACAGCTACAATACAACACTACAGCTATTGCTACAATACAACTCTACAGCTACAATACAGCACTACACTACAATATGACACTACACTAAACTACACTACAGCTACAATACAACACTACAGCTACAATACAACACTACACTACAGCTACAGTACAGCACTACACTTCAGCTACAGTACATCACTACAGCTACAATACAGCATTACACGACAGCTACAATACAACGCTACACTACAGCACCACAGTACAGCTACACTACAGCAATACACTACACTACAGCTACAGTACAGCACAGCACTACACTACAGCTACAATACAGCACTACACTACAATATAACACTACACTAAACTACACTACAGCTACAATACAACACTACAGCTACAAAATAGCACTACGCTACAGCTACAGTACAGCACTACACTACAGCTACAGTGCAGCACTACACTACAGCTACAGTACAGCACTACACTACAGCTAGAATTCAGCACTACACTACAGCTACAGTACAGCACTACACTACGGCTACAGTAGAGCACTACACTACACTACACTACAGCTAAAATACAACACTATACCACACTACAACACTACACTACAGCTACAATTCAGCACTACACTACACCACAGCACTAGACTACACTACAGCTACACTACAGCAATACACTACAGCTACAGTACAGCACTATACTACACCACAGCACTACACTACACTACAGCTACAATTCAGCACTACACTACACTACAGCACTATACTACACTACATCACTACACTACAGCTACAATTCAGTACTACACTACACTACAGCCACAGTACAGCACTATACTACATTACAACACTACAGCTACAGTACAGCACTACACTACAGCTACAACTACAATACAGCACTATACTACGCTACAGTACAGCACTACACTACACTACAGCTACAGTACAGCACTACACTACAGCTACAGTACATCACTACACTACACTACAGCTACAGTACAGCACTACACTACAGCTACAGTACAGCACTACACTACGGCTACAGTAGAGCACTACACTACACTACACTACAGCTACAGTACAGCACTACACTACAGCTACAGTACAGCACTACTCTACAGCTACAGTAAAACACTACACTACAGCTACAGTACAGCACTACACTACAGCTACAGTAAAGCACTACACTACAGCTACAGTACAGCACTACACTACAGCTACAGCTACAATACAGCACTATACCACACTACAGCTCCAGCTACAATACAGCACTACACTACACTACAGCTACAGTACAGCACATCACAGTGCTTTAGGCGTCACTACAGACCCGGGTTCGATCCCGGGCTGTGTCGCAGCCGACCCTCAACCGAGAGACCCATGAGGCGGCGCACAATTTCATTGTCCGGGTTAGGGGAGGGCTTGGCCGGCCAGGATGTCCTTATCCCATCTCACACTAGCGACTCCTGCAGCAGGCCGGGCACATGCACACTGAAATGGTCACCAGTTGTACAGTGTTTCCTCCAACACATTGGTGCGGCTGGCTTCCGGGTTAAGCGAGCAGTGTGTCAAGAAACAGTGCGGCTTGGCAGGGTTGTGGGAACCTGCCGAGCCAGCTGAGGCATGGGACCCTGTCGAACCGGCTGAGGCGTGGGAGCCTGACGACCTGGCTGAGGCATGGGAGCCTGAAGAGCCAGCTGAGCCATGTGAGCCTGACGGGCCGGCTGAGGCATGGGAGCCTGACAGGCCGGCTGAGGCATGGGTGCCTGACGGGCCGGCTGAGTCATGGGAGCCTGACGGGCCGGCTGAGGAATGGGAACCTGTCGAGCCAGCTGAGGCATGGAAGCCTGACGAGCCAGTTGAAGCATTCCCTGGTTGCTTTGGCAGCGACACTTTGACCCAACGTCACCAGTAAATCCCTGTTGCTTCCCTTTGGCGAGGCATTATTGATTCTGCTTCTGTGTTTTATGTCTGCACTTTACTTGTGTTTCTTGTTTTGTTCCATGTTCCGTTATTTATTAAATTCACTAGCTGCACTTGCTTCCCAATTCTTAGCATACACGTTACAGACACATGGCTCTCAACCATCGCCTCTCCCGGGTCCGTACGGGAGATGCAGCATTGGGACAAGACTGTAACTACCAATTGGATATCACGAATTGGGGTACAAAGTAAAAGAAATATATAAAAAAAGAATTATAATAATAATTCTGCCCTGCTAGAGCTTCCCCGGGAAACTGTAAGTGCTGTTATTGTGACGTTGGAACGTCTAGGAGCAACAACGACTGAGCGCCGAAGTGGTAGTCCACAAAGGCTCACAGAACGGGACTGCCGAGTGCTGAAGCGCGTAGCTCGTAACATTTTTTGTCCTTGGTTGCAACATTCACTGCAAATTTCAAAACTGCCTGTGGAAGCAACGTCAGCACAATAACTGTTAGTCGGAAGCTTCATGAAATGAGTTTTCCATGGCCGAGCAGCCGCACACAAGCCTAAGATCACCATGCACAATGCCAAGCGTCGGCTGGAGTGGTGTAAAGCTCAGCCATTGGACTCTGGAGCAGTGGAAACTTATTCTCTGGAGTGATGAATCACACTTCACCATCTGGCAATCCAACTGATGAGTCTGGGTTTGGCGGATGCCAGGAGAACGCTACCTGCCCCAATGCATAGTGCCAACTGTAAAGTTTGGTGGAGGAGGAATAATGGTCTGGGGCTGTTTTTCATGGTTCGGGCTAGGCCCCTAAGTTCCAGTGAAGGGAAATCTACAGATACACCATACAATGACATTCTAGACGATTCTGTGCATCCAACTTTGTGGCAACAGTTTAGAGAAGGCTCTTTCCTATTTCAGCATGACAATGCCCCTGTGCACAAAGCAATATGCCATATAGAAATGGTGTGGTGAGATTGGTGTGGAAGGACTTGACTGCACAGAGCCCTGACCTCAACCCCATCTAACACCTTTGGGATAAACAGGAACGCAGACTGCGAGCCAGGCCTAACTAAGGCTCTTGTGGCTGAATAGAAGCAAGTCCCTGCAGCATTGTTCCAACATCAAGTGGAAAGCCTTCCCAGAAGAGTGGAGTCTGTTATAACAGCAAAGGGGAGACCAACTCCATATTAATGCCCATGATTTTGGAATGAGATGTTTGGTCATGAAGGTGCGGGGGGCTGCCATAATCAACATCCACGTCTTCGGCGCCAGGGGAGCAGTTTGTTAACTGTCTTGCTCAGGGGCTGAACGACAGATTTTTACCTTGTCAGCTTGGGGATTCAATCCAGCAACCTTTCGGTTACTGGCCCAACGCTCCAACCACTAGGATACCTGCGTTGGCTGTGAGCAGTTCTCCAGAAACTACTGGAAAACATTGACACAGTTCTCCCATACTACCTCACCTCACTTGTTAATTGTAAATCCAGCCACCATCAGCCTTTCTTTCAGGACTGGCTGGCTCTAGAGGTTCTACTCTGGGCTGTAGGGTATTAAGTGATGCAGGGTGTTTATAGCTGTGACTGTGTCAATGTATTCCAGTAATAAGACTCTAACAAATACACATGCACGTACACACCCGTCCCTCTCTAAATTCAATAAGCTTTATTGGAACAGACTAAATGTGTAAATATGACAGAGGAGACAAACTGAGGAGACTCTCAGTCACTCCCCCCTTCCTCTCTCTCTTTCTCTCTCAATCTCTGTGCAGTTCCCTAGGTGACAGGAAAGAGTTTTGCGGAGCAATTTTGTCTGCACCGGCGCGCTGACACACAGACACTGAATTCTCTAATAGTTAGACCCGCTGCAGGGGTGGCTGGCTAGAAACCCCCATCACTCTCCTCTCTATTATTCTGTTCTCATCTCCCCACATCCCTTCCCTTCCTTTCCCTCCCACTCTCTGTCACAAACTGACAGGTATGAAAACATGTGAAGACGAGAAGAAAATGAGGAATACAACTATACTGCATCAACACAACCTGTCTCTGCCTGTACATATGATTATGTAGAGGTCCAGTATAAACAGCCAGAATGGTCTCCTGTCAGAGAGAAACATATCCACACACACACAGGTTAACACGGGATGTCAGGCCTCCCACAATGCATTCCTTCGTGAATTACACTGTTAGAATGCTGCAGTCAGAATGACTCGTTAGCAGGGGCGTCCCTCGAGGGCCAGCGATTCTAGTGTTCCGCCTCAGACATACAGACACTGTTGAATGACCTCTCTGAATCAGAGGTGTGGGGGACTGCCTTAATCGACATCCACGTCTTCGCGGACCTCCAGTGGAGGGTTCTACATGGAGCCCTGGCTACTAACAGCTGATTGGCACGGGTTGACCCGGGAGTCGGACAGGCGTGTCTTTACTGTGTTATAAGTGAAACTGTGCATCATGTGTTTTCTGTGTGCCCCAGGTTAATGCCATTAATGTCTCTGTTGGGATGTCTGTGTGAGAGGTTGGGGGTGGAGTTTATTGTTGGGATGTTTATAAGGGGGCACAGGTATTTTCTGTTTGCTCAGGCAAAGTTGCCTGTTTGGCTAACAAGGAAGGAACAGGGTCAAAGGTGGGGGGATAACAGACCCTTTACTATGGATGGTCTCAGTGCACCTTAGTGTGGAATTTGAGTTCTATAAAATGATTAAAAAGTGTGGAGATGTTTCAGGAGATATGGTGTGTTGGGGGGGCGTCTGTATAGCAGGGGAAGATGTTTTGGATATACAGCTGTAGAAGTGGTAAGGTTTTTTGATTATTGTGATGTGTTGTTTTGTATCGTGGGGTAGAGGGAAAGGTGAGTAGGGTACATGTATGCAGTACAGGATATATTAAGGTGAGTAGGGTACGTGTATGCAGTACAGGATATATTAAGGTGAGTATGCAGTACAGGGGCAATTTTTTACTTGGTAGAACAAAAAGCTGTTACCCTGGCTCTGAAAATAATTCCTTTATCGACCACAATAACGAAAATAAACACACTCCAATCCCCCCCCACCCCCACACACACCAACTCAAACCCGCAAATTCTGTTCTGTTGTTACCATGGTATCCCTTGAGGGGGATACCCGTGGAGACATGTCGACATGTCTTAATATATACTCTAACACACACACTGCAATTAAGCATTTGTGCACACACGCACGCACACACGCACACACACACACGCACACACACGCAAACATTTCGTCTTTGGTTTCTTAACCCCTTCTCTCCCATTCAATCCCTCACTCCTCTCGTCTACTGTGAGGGTGACTTTACGTAAGAGCTCTATATTCACTCTGAGAAAACACTTTATGAAAATATTTATTTATAAAATATTCTATAAACAATGTATAAAAAAAGCTAATAAAAGACAGTCTATACAGATGCAGGATCTTAATTTGACAGTCTTTTGTTGTTGAAAATATTCCTGCAAAGATGGAAATGCAAACTTGTAGTGTATTTGAGTTTTAAAAAGGCTAATTTCCAGATGTGATTTGCCCTAACGAACACCTACAAAAATGTAAATTCAAATTAACCTTTATTTAACTAGGCAAGTCAGTTAAGAACAAATTCTTATTTACAATGACGGCCTACCCCGGTCAAACCCGGACGATGCTGGGCCAATTGTGCGCCACCCTATGGGACTCCCAATCACGGCCGGATGAGCAAAATGAAGCTCAGTTTCCACCTCATTTTTTGGGGTGGCACGTAGCCTTGTGGTTAGAGCGTTGGTCCTGTAACCGAAAGGTTGCTAGATCCAATCCCAGAATTTACCAGGTAAAAATCTGTCGTTTGTCCGCTGAACAAGGCACTGTTCCTAGGTTGTCATTGTAAATAAATTGTAACTTCTCAATAGCAAGGCTATGCTCTCTGAGTCTGTACATAGTCAAAGCTTTTCTTAAGTTTGGGTCAGTCACAGTGGTCAGGTTTTCTGCCACTGTGTACTCTCTGTTTAGGGCCAAATATCATTCTAGTTTGCTCTGTTTTGTGGTTAATTCTTTCCAGTGTGTCAAGTAATTATCTTTTTATTCTCTGATGATTTGGTTGGGTCTAATTGTGTTGCTCTTCTGGGGCTTTGTGGGGTCTGTTTGTGTTTGTGAACAGAGCCCCAGGACCAGCTTGCTTACGAGACTCTTTTCCAGGTTCATCTGTCTTTCTCTCTCTCTCTCTCTCTCTCTCTCTCTCTCTCTCTCTCTCTCTCTCTCTCTCTCTCTCTCTCTCTCTCTCTCTCTCTCTCTCTCTCTCTCTCTCTCTCTCTCTCTCTCTCTCTCCCCTTCTGTCTCCCCTCCCTCTCTCTCTCTCACTGTCTTTCTTTCTCTGTCTCTTTCTTTATTTCTCTCCTATGTCTCACTCTATCGCTCATCTGTCTCTTTGTCTCGCTCTCTCTCTCTCCCAGTGCCTTCTCTCCCTCCTTCCTCTCCTTCCCTTCTCCTCTGTTGTTAAGGTCAGTGGGACTAACTCAATCAACTGAATAAACTGTGTGATGGTGTCCCTGGCTGGGCCAGTGTGTGTGTCCTCAGTCTCTCCTGCCAGGAACACCTCCATCCCACACCCAGCTCTACTATGGATGCTCAAATCACGAGGAAAACAGAACATGTTAGGATGCTGAGGGGTCGTAGAGGAAAACAGAACGTGATAGGATGCTGAGGGGTCGTAGAGTTAAACAGAACATATTAGGATGCTGAGGGGTCGTAGAGTTAAACAGAACATATTAGGATGCTGAGGGGTCGTAGAGGAAAACAGGTTAGGGTTAGGGAAAATAGGATGGAATCACTCTGAAACTCTGACACTCTAAAAACTCACCGGCCTCTCTCCCATTTCTCTCTCTTAAAATCTAATTCTCACCCTCTTGAAACCTCTTTCACAACTCTGCCTGCCTCACCCCCCCCCTCTCTCTCTCTCTTTACCTCTCTCATTCCTCCTCCTCTCTATCCATATATCTCTTGTGTATTATCTGTCCCTCTCTTCCACCCCTATCCCTCTCCACTGGCTGTCCTTTGCTTTTATTTATCTGTAATTGCAGTCAAATTCAAATGTTTACCATCATTAACATGTTGTCCTCTGTATCACAATTGTTAGAGCATGGCGCTTGCAAGGCCAGCGGAACACACTAGTGGTGCGCGGGTCAGCTATTTTTCACCTTTACCCACCAGCAATTGCTAATAACCCATCCGTAACCACCCGACTATATGTGAACCTGACCCGCAAAAATAGGAAATGCACTGTAGGCTACAGTCAGAGACAGCATAACGATTCTTTGACAGGGGGGTGCAGTATTTTTTTTGCCTGATTTAAATATGCTCCTGTTTATAATTTCTGACATTTTGGTAGGATATTTGTTAGTGAACTATAATTAGATACATACAGCTTCTATTTTGTCATTACATGTTGCCCTAGAAGACTAAATAAACCCTTTCTCACCAGAATAATAATAACTAAAAATACAAAAAAACTAAATGTATTGACTTATGACAATACATTTTTCTCTGTCATCTCTGGCATCAAAGACGTTTAGGGACCGGGGAGAAAATCCGATAAAACAACACAAAAAAAAATGTGAAAGATTTTCTGTGCAAAATGTTCAAAAGACATCAGTTTGACCGGTTGTCAGGACATAGAAAGTTGTGAAAACAACCCAACATGATCAGATTTCAGTTCGACTTGGATGCTTATTTTATGCGCTTGAAATACTATCAGTTTTAATGATGCTGACGAAGATAGCACCTTTACAGACGGTCCCTAACTGCACATTCACATTCTCTGAAGATGCTGAAGGAAATCCTATTTCTCCACTACTGTTCCCAAGCCAAAATGTAGCCTACAGTTGGTGTATCATTTTAATGAAAAAAATGTTTAATTGTACAGGAGTTAATGTTAAGGCTATGTGAGAGGTTATAAACCTAGAGTCAGTGTCCAGATTTCCATTTAAGCCATCTAAACAGTAGGCTACAGTTCCCTTGATGTGCAATAGGCCTATTTGAAGTCCTGTGTTGTGACTGTTGAAATTGTACAGCGCCTCACAATCATCACACACAACATATCCAGCACTGCTATCAGCCTCTTCTACCACTTCACCTAATCTTTCCCAAACATTACTTTCTGGCCCTCCCTCCTCTTTATCAATTCTCCATTTCGCATCTTTTTTCTTACTGAATTCAACTCTGACATTGTCCTTTTTTCCTCCGTGGTACGACATTAACATTTTCTGCCCGTTCCCAAAAGCATTATTTGCCGATTGGCTGTGAGGGCTATTTGGCGCCCATACAGTTAACCCCTAAAATGTAGGTTTATGCACTAATACCAGATAACCTAAAATAATGAAAGAAATGTAGCCTATAGACATAAAGTATTGTTTGCACTTTATTCTACCCGTCCTTCATGCACACAATTTTTCATGACCTTAAATCCGCCCGCCCCACGGTTATACGCAGGGACTGCGGTTTCTGAGTCAACCCGCGCATCACTAGAACAGTGTGAAATATATACATGACTATAAGTCACTTTGGGAAAACAGCTTATATTATGTGTCTGTTAAAGGACAAAACCTTAAAACGTAAAACCTTTCAAACCTGGCTGTTGGTTAAGGTCTTGTAAGTAAAGCATTTCACAGTAATGTGACAAATAAAGTTTGATTTGATTTGACAAAACCCTGTTCTGCGTTTAAAAAAAATCTAATTCTTGGAATTTACCTTGTCCACTCTCTCTCTCTCCCTCACTCTCCCATTCTCCCTCTCACACTCTTTCTTTCCCTCTCAGTCTCTCTCAATCTCTCTCTGTTCTGGTCTTCCTGTCTCTGTGGATATGAGAGGTAGCAGATGGGACTCATCACGGTCTTCCAGACATGAGCCGTCTATCATAGAGCCGTTCTATTGCCCAGCCAGAGATGAACCAGGCGATAAGAGGAAAGTAAGTGAGCCCTGCTCTGTCCCGATATGAAAGGATGAAAGGTGAAAGGATTTTCCTCTTTCATTTACTGGCAGAATTTACAAACCGCTCTCTGAGATAGCCCTTTATCTGGGTTGGCAGTAGAGGGGGAGCGAGGAGGGGAGGAGAGACGACGGAGAAAGGAGAGAAGAGAGAGGGGAAAGGAGGAGAGAGAGCCGGAGAAAGAAGGGAAGAGGAAAGAAGAGGGAGAGAGGAGAGAGAGAGGAGAAAGTGAGGCCCAAGGGAGCGTTCAGCACAGGGGTGGTGATACACAGCACCCGCTCCGCTACTCCCTCCTCCTCTCTTCTTCTCCACTTTCCTCCTCTCTTCCTCTCTTCCTCCTGTCCTCTTTCACTATGAAGTATTTCCATCTCTAGCAGGCAGCTGCAGAGAGATCAGAAAACAGCATTTGGTTTCCCAGAGAGATCATAGTTTAAAAGGACAGTGTTTGGTCTCCCAGAGATAACAGAGATCATAGGACAGTGTTTTGTCTCCCAGAGAGATATAGAGCCATCAGGACCCTGCACTGCACAGCTGGCTGATAAACCACTCATTAGCCCTTAGATACACACACATGCACGCATTACGCACAAACAACTTGCACACACACACTGCACTTAGACAGTGGTATTTTAACCCTAGACTAGAACATCATTGCTCACAATGGCTCTGGTCTGCAGGCAAAAGGTTTCTGATTCATATTTCATCATCTGTATGGAGTGTGGGTGTTTGTGTGTGTGTGTGACCTGGTGGGAGTAGTGTGTGTGTGTGTGTGTCCTCTGTAACCATTTTGTTCCTATATTGAATACAATAACAGATGCTGTTACTGCTGTGCCATGCCTCTCGCTCTCTCACACACACACACACACACACACACACACACACACACACACACACACACACACACACACACACACACACACACACACACACACACACACACACACACACACACACACACACACACACACACACATACACAGCTGAATCACTCTCACTCGCTCTGTATAATTGATAAAACCAGAGCAAGAAGTGACAAAGAGAGAAAGTGAGGAGAAAGGAGCAGGGGAGTTATTAAGAATGAAATTGATTTATCAAAGTTAATCTCCACCTGAGCACTCACTATTTATCTCCTTCCATCCCCCTCTATCTCCATTCTCTACTCATCCTTGCCATTCTCTCTCTTCGCCTCTCTCCCTCTCTCTCTCTCTCTCTCTCTCTCTCTCTCTCTCTTTCTTTCGTTCCTCACACCAGAGTCAGTCTCTTCATCCATACTAGTTGAGCCATCTGCTGTCCCTGTGCTGCATGTGGAAGAGCCTGCTGAGGAATCTCTATTAAACCAACACAGCCAACATTAGTCATACCATACCCTACCAACGCTAGCATGTGCCATAGCAGTAGCTACAGTAGTGGTATTAGCGATAGCAGTTGCTAGTGGTATTAGCGATAGCAGAAACAAGTGGTATTTTCTCTCTCTCTCTCTCTCTCTCTCTCTCTCTCTCTCTCTCTCTCTCTCTCTCTCTCTCTCTCTCTCTCTCTCTCTCTCTCACTCTCACATTTTCTCCTCTCTCTCTCTCCCACATTTATCCTCTGTCTCTCTCTCTCTCTCTCTCTCTCTCGCTCTCTCTCGCTCTCTCTCGCTCTCTCACTGTCTCCTCTCTCTCTCTCTCTCTCTCTCTGCTGAGTGTGGGTTGCATGCTGGGAGCGGAAGTGTGGCATGGGGTGTGAGAGCGACACGTGTGAATTAGGTTTCAAGTTTGCTTGTTTATTTAAGTTTTGTTTGTTTGGTTGTTTGGTTTATTTTATCAATTTTTTTTATTAGGTTAAGAAAAAGAAAAAAACTTGGGGTGATTTAATTAGTTTGATTGGGGCCATGGCGTCTTTCTCGGGTGAGGGGACGCCGGGGTTAACTATCAAGAATGAGTGTAAAGTGTTCTCCGATCAAGTGTGTACCGTGGAAGAAGTGCTTTTGGGATGGGCGAGATTGTAGGGCACGAAAATGTAGCATCGGCATCCAGAATGAATAAGGCGGTGGTTGTGTTTTTAAAAGAGGAACAATTTGTAAACAGCCTTGTTGAAAATGGAATTGTTGTTGCGGATTCCCTGGTGCAAGTGATGCCTTTGCGAGCACCTGCTACCAGAGTTACCATTTCAAACGCGCCGCCATTTATCTCCAATGAGCAAATTCTAAAAGAACTGAGTCGCTTTGGAAAATTTGCTGGATCCATTAAAATGTTGCCGCTAGGGTGTAAAAACGCAGCATTAAAACACGTGATGTCTTTTCGAAGACAAGTATTCATTTTTTTAAATGCGCAATGGATATCTCATTTCGCATTCAACAAGGGGATAGTTCTTATATGATTTTTGCAACGACAGATAGCTTGCGTTGTTTTGAATGCGGTGATTTAGGACGTAGGAAGTTCACGTGCCCGCATAAGAAACAGTCAGAAAATGAAAAGAATGAAGGGAATCATGATAAACAAACGGTTCAAAGCGATAAAAGTGAAAGTAAAAACAAAGAAAAACGGCCCATAGTTGTAAAGGAGGTAATGATTTCAGAAAAAAAGCAAAAGATAAACGGAGTTAACGATTAGGATTTGGAGGCTACGGTTTCGGCAGGGGAACCCAGCGTTTTTTAAGAAAATAAATATTGGTCTAAATATTGATGGAAACGGCAATGCGTTTAAGTTAACAGCATATGCAGATGATATTACTGTAATTGTGAAAGATCAAAGAGATATTGATGTTGTTATTTACAGTATCTCTTTATATGAGAAAGCATCGTCTGCTAAACTGAACTGGAGTAAAACGGAAGCATTTTGGTGCAATGATAAAGATAAATACTATCATGTCAATGCAAAACCCGTAATCCCTGGAAATGTAAAATGGGTTTTAGGCATCTTTTTAGGTTCAGAAGTATATCAAAGAAAAAACTGGGAAGGAGTTAAAGATAAAATTTGTAATATATTATCAAAATGGAATTGGATATTACCTCAATTATCATATAGAGGGAGAGTGCTGGTTGTAAATAATCTTGCTGCCTCTATTTTATGGCATAAATTAATTGTGTTAAACCCACCAGATGAACTCATTAGGGAAATTTTAAGAGTGTTGGTACATTTCTTTTGGAATGGACAACACTGGTTGAGAGAATCAGTACTGTATCTGCAGTTAAGTGAAGGAGGCCAAGGACTGATGGACATTAAGTCCAAGGTAGCTGCGTTTAGACTGCAGAGTGTACAAAGACTCCTATATAATCAGCCTCAGAACTGGACAAAAATAGCTTGTGCTTTACTAAAAAGAGTGGGGCGGATGAACTTGGATAGACACCTATTTTTAATGAATTTGAAAGAAGTGGATTTTAATGGACTCTCTTCTTTTTATGCATCAGTCTTAAATGCGTGGCAAATATTTATTGTAAAAAGAGAGCTGTCTGAGGTAACCCATGAGTGGGTGCTTGAAGAGCCTTTGATTTTTAATCCTCTTTTATCTAGTGTGATGTTACAAGCTAAAGGTGTCTGCGCAAGCTTGGTTAAAGCAGGGATATGTCAAATCTGTCATCTTCGGTCAAGGGGCAAGTGGATTTCTGCAGAAAAACTGGCCTCGAAGATGGGTATTCATTCTGTTCGGACTGTTGAAAAATTATTAGTTGAGATACAGGAGTCTTTTACTATAATACCATCGCAAGCAGAAAGGGTGGAGAATGTATTCCCCAGCATCAGGGTGGGTGTAAATGTAAGAGATTGGCTGGAGGTTGATGGAAGATGACTTTCTTTTACAACACCTGAAATTGGTCTCTTTGACACTATATCTAAGAAGTCACTTTATGTTGTTTGTGTAAAACATTTTAATATAAGAGAACTGCAAGATCTTCCAGAGACCAAATGGACAAATTTTGTTGAATCAGGGGCCTCTCCGAAAGGATGTTGGAGGACATTGTATAAAAAACCAATTGAGAAAAGAAGCGGAGATTTGCAATGGAGGATTTCTCATTGGATTTTAGCAACAAACCGTTATAAAGTTCATCTAAATTCTTTGCAAGGAGAAGAGTGTTTGTTTTGTGGTCTAGCAGAAACAGTTTTTCATATATTTATTGGCTGTATCAGGCTATTGGGAATTCTTGAGGTGTTAAAAGACTTGAGCCATAATTTTGGTTTTATTTAGCTGACAAGAAAGAGAAAAATGCAGTTTAATAGTGATACTGATCCTTTGAACATGTTCAGAGCTCTGGTTAAAAGTAGACTGGTTATGGAGGATAAGTATTATGAATTGGTGAATGATACGGATTCTTTCTTCTATGTATGGGGTGTTGGAAATATTTGATGTAAACCCAATGAAGAGAGAGGATGTAATGTATTGTTGTAAAATAAGCTGATTTTTAAAATATTTGTTTAAAATATATTTTATTAGGATTATGTATGCATGAAGTAAGGTGCTAAAGGTGTATGTTTTTATTGTTTTAATGGATTGAGAGTGGTTAAAAAGTCAATAAAGTCTCTCTCTCTCTCTCTCTCTCTCTCTCTCTCTCTGTCTCTCTCTGTCTACTCTCTCTCTCTCTCTCTGTCTCTCTCTGTCTACTCTCTCACTGTCTCCTCTCTCTCTCAATTCAATTCAATTCAATTCAATTTGCTTTATTGGCATGATGTAACAATGTACATATTGCCAAAGCTTGCTAATAATAACAGACACCCCCACTGCGAGGACTGGGAACAAACTGAACACATACAGATGCACACGCACACACTCTCTCTCTCTCTCTCTCTCTCTCTCTCTCTCTCTCTCTCTCTCTCTCTCTCTCTCTCTCTCTCTGTCTCTCTCTGTCTACTCTCTCACTGTCTCCTCTCTCTCTCAATTCAATTCAATTCAATTCAATTTGCTTTATTGGCATGATGTAACAATGTACATATTGCCAAAGCTTACTTGGGATATTTACAATATGAAAATAAGAACAATCAAATATGTCAACAGGACAACAGTAACAACAATAACCAAGGGTCAAAATAACCACACATTGAACAATAACATTAAGCATACAGTAGAAGACATGTGCAGGTTGATTGGTCTGTCAGACACTGTCCCTCATCTTATGGCAGGCAGCAATGTAGTGCGCTGCCAACCCACAGCTTTCTGCTTCCTCCCCCAACAGGATGGGTATCCTACTCTTATCAGGGAGGTCTTTGAAACCTTGAATAAGGGTTTCAAATTTGGGGAAATGACACTCTCTAATTGTTTTATATTTTTGACATTTTGTCAGGAAATGCAGCTGTCTCAGGTTCTGCTGTGGTGCAGTGGTTGCACAGCCTTTCCTCTACAGACAGCCAGGTTTTCCTGTGTCTACCCTTCTCAATGGCAAGGCTGTGCTCACTGAGCCTGTATTTTGTCAAGGTTTTCCTAAGGTTTTGATCAGTAACCATGGTCAAATAGTTTGCCATGGTGTACAGTCGATTTACGGCCAGATAGCACTGCATTTTGCTTTGTGCTTGTGTTTCCCAATGAGAAATGTAGTTTTGTTTTAATTGTGATGTAATTTGTTTTATTCTGATTGATTGTATGTTCTGGTCCTGAGGCTTCAGTGTGTTAGTAGAACAGGTTTGTGAACTCAGCCCCAGGACCAGCTGGATGAGGGGACTCTTTTCTTTGCTCAGCTCTTGGCATTGCAGGGCTTGGTAATGATATGAGAGGGGGTCACTGTATTTTAGATGTTTCCAAAACTTAATTGCACTTTTTTGAGTTTTTATTATCTCTCTCTCTCTCTCTCTCTCTCTCTCTCTCTCTCTCTCTCTCTCTCTCTCTCTCTCTCTCTCTCTCTCTCTCTCTCTCTCTCTCTCTCTCTCTCACTCTAACATTTTCTCCTCTCTCTCTCCCACATTTCTCCTCTCTCTCTCTCTCTCTCTCTCTCTCTCTCTCTCTCTCTCTCTCTCTCTAACTCTCTGCCAGCACAACACGTTAGCACTCTTCTTATGATGCCAATTAGTGTAACTGAAATTGTTTCCATGGTGACTGAGGTGCTAATAATAACAGACACCCCCACTGCGAGGACTGGGAACAAACTGAACACATACAGATGCACACGCACACACACTCTCTCTCTCTCTCTCTCTCTCTCTCTCTCTCTCTCTCTCTCTCTCCTCCCTCTCTCTCCCACGCACACTCTCTCTCACGCATGCCTGGACACACACACATGAGCCGCATACAGTAGATATACCACCTATGTGCCTAGAGACATCTCTCTCAATCCCTTTTCAGCTCCCTCTGTCTTTCTCCCCTCATTAGCTGTGGATAGAGTGATTAATGTGACAGAGGAACAGACGGGGGGGCATGACCATAAGAGCTGTGAGTCAGGAGAGACTAGGTCTCACCTCCCCATGGGAGAGAGAGAGAGAGAGAGAGAGAGAGAGAGAGAGAGAGAGAGAGAGAGAGAGAGAGAGAGAGAGAGAGAGAGAGAGTGCAAGAGAGATAGAAAGACAGAGAGGGAGGGATGGAGCGAGAGAGAGAGGGGGGAGGGAGGGAGAGAGAGAAGAGGGAGAGGGAGAGAGAGAGGAGGGAGAGGGATAGAGGACAAGAGGGAGGGAGGGAGAGAGGGGAGGGAAGGAGAGAAAGAGAGAGAGAGACAGAGAGAGAGAGAGAGAGAGAGAGAGAGAGAGAGAGAGAGAGAGAGAGAGAGAGAGAGAGAGGGAGACATACCAATTAGGATCTGGCTAAAAACACTTTATGGTTGTGAGGTCTGGGGTCCGCTCACCAACCAAGAATTCACAAAATGGGACAAACACCAAATTGAGACTCTGCATGCAGAATTCTGCAAAAATATCCTCTGTGTACAATGTAAAACACCAAATAATGCATGCAGAGCAGAATTAGGCCAATACCTGCTAATTATCAAAATGCAGAAAAGTTAAATTAAGTTAAATAAATAAAGTCCCCTAAGCAAGCTGGTCCTGGGGCTCTGTTCACAAACACACCCCACAGAGCCCCAGGACAGCAGCACAATTAGACCCAACCAAATCATGAGAAGAAAATAGATAATTACTTGACACATTGGAAAGAATTAACAAAAAAACAGAGCAAACTAAAATGCAATTTGGCCTAAACAGAGAGCACACAGTGGCAGAATACCTGACTACTGTGAATGACCCAAACTTAAGGAAAGCTATGACTTTGTACAGACTCAGAGAGCATAGCCTTGCTATTGAGAAAGGCCGCCGAAGGCAGACCTGGCTCTCAAGAGAAGACAGGCTATGTTCACACTGCCCACAAAATGAGGTGGAAACTGAGCTGAACTTCCTAACCTCCTGCCAAATGTATGACAATATTAGAGACACATATTTCCCTCAGATTACACAGATCCACAAAGAATTAGAAAACAAACCCAAATTTGATAAACTCCCATATCTACTGCTGGGTGAAATACCACAGTGTGCCATCACAGCAGCAATATTTGTGACCTGTTGCCTCAAGAAAAGGGCAACCAGTGAAGAACAAACACCATTGTAAATACAACCCATATTTATGTTTAATTATTTTCCCTTTTCTACTTTAACTATTTGCACATAATATGACATTTGAAATGTCTTCATTCTTTTTTTAACTTTTGTGAATGTAATGTTTACTGTTCATTTTTATTGTTTATTTCACTTTTTTATCTAGTTCACTTGCTTTGGCAATGAAAACATATGTTTCCCATGCCAATAAAGCCCTTGAAATTGAATTGAATTGAGATTGAGAAGAAGAGAGAGAGGGAGAGAGAGAGGGAGGGCAGGCGGGTGACCGTTCTTTCAAGACTAAGGAGATGATTGTGGACTACAGGAAAAAGAGGACCGAGCACGCCCCCATTCTCATCGACGGGGCTGCAGTGGAGCAGGTTGAGAGCTTCAAGTTCCTTGGTGTCCACATCACCAACAAACGAACATGGTCCAAGCACACCATGACAGTCGTGAAGAGGGCACAACAAAACCTATTCCCCCTCAGGAGGCTGAAAAGATTTGGCATGGGTCCTCAGATCCTCAAAAGATTCAACAGCTGCAACATCGAGATCATCCTGACTGGTTGCATCACTGCCTTTTATGGCAAATGCTCGGCCTCCGACCGCAAGGCACTACAGAGGGTAGTGTGAATGGCCCAGTACACCACTGGGGCTAAAATTGTCAAAGACTCCAGCCACCCTGGTCATAGACTGTTCTCTCTGCTACCGCACGGCAAGCGGCTACCCAGACTATTTGCATTACCCTCTCCCCCTCCCCCTCTTTTACACCACTGCTACTCTCTGTTGTTATCATCTATGCATAGTCACTTTAATAACTCTACCTACGTGTACATACTACCTCAACTAAGCGGTGCCCCCGCACATTGACTCTGTACCGGTACCCCCTGTATATAGTCTCTCTATTGTTATTTTACTGCTGCTCTTTAATTCCTATTGGTTAGCGGCTCGTAATTAAGCATTTCACTGTAAGGTCTACACCTGTTGTATTCGGCGCATGTGACTAATAACAGTTGATTTGATTTTAGAGAAATGAGAGAGTGACTGAGAGGGAGAGAGGGAGAGAGGGAGGGAGGGAGGTAGAGAGAGAGAGAGAAGAAAGGGAGAGAGCAATAGAGAGAGAGATAGATAGATAGATGGTGGGAGAGAAAGGTGGATGGAGGGAGGTGAAATGATGGTGAAAACGAAACAGAGAGAGAGATAGAAAATTGATGGACAGGAGGAGAGAGGGTGTGATGGGGGGATGTGGAGGCACAGTGGAATGACGCACAAATCCAGCCGACACAGCTCAAAGTGACAGAACAGCTTCAGAGCAGCTGAGTATCTCTCCTCTTCCTATTCCCTTCATATTTCACCCTTTCTTACTTTCTCCCTCTCCTCCCATGTTCTCCCTCTTCTCTCACCTTCCTCTCCTCCCATGTTCTCCCTCTTCTCTCCCATTCCTCTCTTACATTCCTGCATTTATCTCTATTTCTTCCACATTTCCTTCATTCCTCTTTATGTTATTTTCATTTTCTCTCTCCACTCTCTCCCTTCATCCCACCCTCTCTCATAACCTCCTTATTCCCTCTCTCCCTCTCTCTCCTTGGCAGCCACTCTCCTCTGTGGTGACCTTTCTTTCATGAAGGCACACAGGGTTGCGAGCTGCTGAGAGGAAGGCTTTTACCACAGGACCAGCTTCCCACAGGGAGGGACCGCTTTTACCGCGGGACCAGCTTCCCACAGGGAGGAACAGCTTTTACCGCGGGACCAGCTTCCCACAGGGAGGAACAGCTTTTACCGCGGGACCAGCTTCCTACAGGGATGAACAGCTTTTACCACAGGACCAGCTCCCACCGGGAGGAACAGCTTTTACCACGGGACCAGCTTCCCACAGGGAGGAACAGCTTTTACCACCAGACCAGCTTCCCACAGGGAGGAACAGCTTTTACCACCAGACCAGCTTCCCACAGGGAGGAACAGCTTTTACCGCGGGACCAGCTTCCCACAGGGAGGAACAGCTTTTACCGAGGGACCAGCTCCCACGGGGAGGAACAGCTTTTACCGCGGGACCAGCTTCCCACAGGGAGGAACAGCTTTTACCACAGGACCAGCTCCCACCGGGAGGAACAGCTTGTACCACGGGACCAGCTTCCCACAGGGAGGAACAGCTTTTACCACAGGACCAGCTCCCACCGGGAGGAACAGCTTTTACCGCGGGACCAGCTTCCCACAGGGAGGAACAGCTTTTACCACAGGACCAGCTCCCACCGGGAGGAACAGCTTTTACCACGGGACCAGCTTCCCACAGGGATGAACAGCTTTTACAACCAGACCAGCTTCCCACAGGGATGAACAGCTTTTACAACCAGACCAGCTTCCCACAGGGGGGAACAGCTTTTACCGCGGGACCAGCTTCCCACAGGGATGAACAGCTTTTACCACCAGACCAGCTTCCCACAGGGAGGAACAGCTTTTACCGCGGGACCAGCTTCCCACAGGGAGGAACAGCTTTTACCACCAGATCAGCTTCCCACAGGGAGGAACAGCTTTTCCCGCTGGACCAGCCCCCACAGGGAAGCACCACTATTACTACCGACCAGAAGTAGTGTGTGGCACGCAAGTAACAGAGTGACCCTCTCTAAAGCCACCAGTGTGCCCATAAACACACAGAGGGAAGCAAAAGCACCCCTGAAAAACATGAATAAAAAATACAGCCTCCCCTTGAGTTACCCAACAGGTGGAGTCTACCAGGCTCAGATACAGCCTCCCCTTGAGTTACCCAACAGGTGGAGTCTACCAGGCTCAGATACAGCCTCCCCTTGAGTTACCCAACAGGTGGAGTCTACCAGGCTCAGATACAGCCTCCCCTTGAGTTAACCAACAGGTGGAGTCTACCAGGCTCAGATACAGCCTCCCCTTGAGTTAACCAACAGGTGGAGTCTACCAGGCTCAGATACAGCCTCCCCTTGAGTTAACCAACAGGTGGAGTCTACCAGGCTCAGATACAGCCTCCCCTTGAGTTAACCAACAGGTGGAGTCTACCAGGCTCAGATACAGCCTCATCTTGAGTTAACCAACAGGTGGAGTCTACCAGGCTCAGATACAGCCTCATCTTGAGTTACCCAACATTTGGAGTCTACCAGGCTCAGATACAGCCTCATTTTGAGTTACCCAACATTTGGAGTCTACCAGGCTCAGATACAGCCTCATTTTGAGTTACCCAACATTTGGAGTCTACCAGGCTCAGATACAGCCTCATCTTGAGTTACCCAACATTTGGAGTCTACCAGGCTCAGATACAGCCTCATCTTGAGTTACCCAACAGGTGGAGTCTACCAGGCTCAGATACAGCCTCATCTTGAGTTACCCAACAGTCAACTAACTACAACATCTCCAAATTGGTAGTTAAATACATTTGGCCACACCTATTCTTGGCTCAAAGGACAGGCATATCTATGCACGCTAAAGCGCGTGTGTTCACACATTAAACATGGAGAAACCAGGCTCTCCAAACCAACACAACACAAACATGAAGAAACCAAGCTCTCCAAACCAACACAACACAAAGACGGAGAAACACGGCGTCCTCACTATGGCCTGACTGGTAAACTTGATTCCACTGAAAGTCTTTCACACTTTCTCAATGCTACAATTTGATAACCGTGAGTCAAGACCTGCAAGACGTGTGAGAGACAAACTGGTGGCCATAAGAGAGGTCTGGGAGAAGTGGATGGAACACTCTTCCAAACCTCTACAACCCTGGGCCTGAAGTAACAGTGGTTCCATTCAGAGGTACATTTTTATTTTCATATCTGTAATGTAAGTGATTTTCACTGTTAATTTTATTATGTATTGCTGTAATATCATTGATTTATGTGATTATTTTCTGTAACACTGATACTAATTACTGATAGTAATCTCTTTTGTCAAAAGGTTGCTGTCCTTTCCGGCAGTATATGCCCAGCAAGCCAGCAAAGTACGGCATCAAGATATGGATGGCCTGTGACGCACAATCCAGCTACGCTTGGAAGATGCAAGTCTACACAGGGAAGCCGACCAGTGGATGCCCGGAGAAGAACCAGGGGGTGCGGGTTGTGCTTGATGTGACAGATGGACTGAGGGGGCACAATGTCATGTGTGACAATTTCTTCACCGCTGGCTCCTTCCATTACATCATTGATGTGTCCTCATACAATGCCTTCGTGACATGGAACAAGATCAACCATACCTGGATGCCGGTTAAGCAGAACAAGAGGAGGGTGTTCCTGGAGCAGCTGGGAAAGGCACTTGTAACCCCACACATTCAAAGAAGGGAGTGCCTCCCCCACACAGCAGCCTCTGCAGCACTTGGGAAAGCTGTTCAGGGGGCTGAATCTTGTCCTGATCCACCTGAGGCTGCAGCTGGGGCAGTGAAGAGGAGGAGATGCCAATTCTGCCCCCAAAGAAGGACTGTAAAACCAATATGATGTGCTGCACATGTGAGAAATACATCTGCAAAGTCCATGCGCACACACTTGCATACTGTCCTACATGTGCTTTTAGAGTTGATTGATTTATGTTCTTCACATTTTTTTTTTGTATCTATTATCTTATATTATTCTTATGTATTGTTGTTGTTTATACACCTTGTTGGAGGCAATGGTGTCACGATCTTCCCGAGTGACGGACCAAGACGCAGCGATGCTTCCAGTATACATATTTATTTAATAACGTAACTGGAAGGATTGAAAGGATTTATTTTGAATTAGAAAAGCGCAGGGAGAATAGGGATGAATGGAGCGAGAAAGCAAGAGATTAGAGGAGAGCGACAGCAGATGAGAGGGAGAGAGATGGAGGATTGAGATGGAGGAGAGATGGAGGATATTAATGGGGCATGGGATCCGGTGAGAGACAGGTTTATCAGACCTCGCCGGGCTAGGAAGCCCGTAAGGCAGCCCCAAGAAACTTTTTTGGGGGGGCACACGAGGAGGTTGGCCGGTTCTGCATTGTGAAGAGGGAAAACCCAGATATTGTGATGAATGACAGGTTGTTTCTTCATGCAAAATAGATTTGGGGTTTAAAATTCAAATAAGCTGCTTTATTTTAGGGGTTTAGTGAAGGCGGGTAATTGTTTACCCTTAGGACAAGGGGAGGATACAAAATGTTAAGACTCCACAAGGGTTAATAACTTCCCAATGCCCAAAGGGGTATTCAATGTCTGCTTTTTTTTACCCATCTACCAATAGGTGCCCTTCTTTGTGAGGCATTGGAAAACCCCCCTGGTCTTTGTGGTTGAATCTGTGTTTGAAATTCAATGTTCGACTGAGGGACCTTCCAGATAATTGTATGTGTGGGGTACAGAGATGAGGTAGTCATAAAAAAAACATGTTTAACACTATTATTGCACACAGAGTGAGTCCATGCAACATATTATGTGACTCGTTAAGCAAATGTTTACTCCTGAACTTATTTAGGCTTGCCATAACAACGGGATTGAATCCTTATTGACTCAAGACATTTCAGCTTAATTCCACTTTGACATTATGGGGTATTGTGTTTAGGCCTGTGACCAAAAATTTTAAATTCGGTCTGTAACACAACAAAATGTGGAAAAAGTCAAGGGTTGTAAATAGTTTCTGAAGGCTCTGTAACTAGTATAACTGCCATTACGCCTCTGCCTCTTTGAAAAAAGTTTCAAACAAACAAAGTTTCTGAACGAACATTTAATAACAAACACACACACATACACACACACACACACACATACAGATATGGGGAGCGATGTTCTTCTGTTCATACTGTTTCCCTGACGACAGAGCTGTTTCTCTTTGTGTGTGTGGGAGTGTGTATGTGTGTGTGTGTATGTGTGTGTGTGTGTGTGTGTGTGTGTGTGTGTGTGTGTGTGTGTGTGTGTGTGTGTGTGTGTGTGTGTGTGTGTGTGTGTGTGTGTGTGTGTGTGTGTGTGTGTGTGTGTTTGTGTATGCGTGTGTGGGTGGGCGGGCGAGCGGGCGAGCGGGCGGGTGTGTGATCTTCAACACTCGCATCGAAACGGTGAAAAGAATCTCATAATAAAAGCCATTGAGTAAAACACAAAAACACTGCCGTCTTAACCAAGGCTACACACACACACACACACACACACACACACACACACACACACACACACACACACACACACACACACACACACACACACACACACACACACACACACACACACACACACACACACAGACAGACAGACAGACAGACAGACAGACAGACAGACAGAAAAGAAGCATTGGAACACTAGAACACTAGAATAGTAGAAAGGAGAGATTGTAGAACCTTTGCACTCAATTATGAGGGACACAACTACTGTAGACAGCCTCACCAGCACTGGCATACAGGTAACTGCCAAAATAAAGGAAACCAACATAAGTTTCTTAATAGGGTGTTGGGCCACCACGAGCCAGAACAGCTTCAATGTGCCTTGGCATTGATTCTACTCGTGCTCTGTAGATGGGGGCATTGGCATTGTATGGGGGCATAGCAATGGTAGCCAAAGTAATGGCCTGCCTAGCATTTTTATACATGACCCTAAGCTTAATTAACTCAGGAACCACATCTGTTTGGAAGCACCTGCTTTCAATATCCTTTGTATCCCTCATTTAATCAAGTAACTGTTTCCTTTATTCTGGCAGTTACATGTTACACAGAGAGAGAGAGAGAGAGAGAGAGAGAGAGAGAGAGAGAGAGAGAGAGAGAGAGAGAGAGAGAGAGATTAGACCAAACAAATTAGTCAATTAAACCCAACCAAATCATGAGAAAACAAAAATATCATTACTTGACACATTGGAAAGAATTTACCAAAGAACTGAGCAAACTTGAATGCTATTTGGCCCTAAACAGGGAGTACGCAGTGGCAGAATACCTGTGACTGACCCAAAATTAAGGAAATCTTTGACTATGTACAGATTTAGTGAGCATTGCTATTGAGAAAGACCGACGAAGGCAGACCTGGCTCTTACAAAATGAGGTGGAGACTGCACTTCCTAACCTCCTGCCAAATGAATGACCATATTAGAGAAACATATATGTTTGTGTGTGTGAGGGGGTTAAGTTGTAGAGAAGAGCAATCTGGGCAGATTGTATTGGGTTTATACGGCGTAGTATGAAACCTCGCTGATGGTTTGTGTGTGTCAGGTTCATTAATGAAAGGACTTTTATGGGAACGATGGATTCACATCTCACTGGAAACTTCCGTCAGCTATCCACACACACACACCATCTGTCTACTATTAAGACCAACACACACGAACGCACTGCTCAATTGACGAGAGAGAGCGAAAGAGAGAGAGAGAGAGAGAGAGAGAGAGAGAGAGAGAGAGAGAGAAAGAAAGAAAGAAAGAAAGAAAGAAAGAAAGAAAGAAAGATGGGGGAGAGAGAGACAGAGAGTATCAAAGACAGATAGATCAGACAGAGAGATGGACAGGTAAGATGGATGAATGCAAAACGAAAGGCGTGAGAGAGAGAATTGATTCTGCAGGAGAATCTGTTCTCCAGAGAAAAAATGAAAGGATTTATTTTGAATTAGAAAAGCGCAGGGAGAATAGGGATGAATGGAGCGAGAAAGCAAGAGATTAGAGGAGAGCGACAGCAGATGAGAGGGAGAGAGATGGAGGATTGAGATGGAGGAGAGATGGAGGATTGAGATGGAGGAGAGATGATGAAGATATGGAGGAGAGGTGGAGGAGAGATGATAAAGAGATGGAGGAAAGATGGAGGAGAGATGGAGGAGAGATGGAGGAGAGATGGTGGAGAGGTGGAGGAGAGATGGTGAAGAGATGGAGGAGAGATGATGAAGATATGGAGGAGAGATGGAGAAGAAATGCTGGAGAGATGGAGGAGAGTGTAGGAGAGATGGTGGAGAGTAGGTGAGACAGGAGACGGAGGAGAGATGGCGGAGAGATGGAGGAGAGATGGTGGAGAGATGAAGGAGAGATGAGGGGAAGGTGGAGGAGAGATGGAGAAGAGATGGAGGAGAGATGGAGGAGAGACGGGATATGGAGGAGAGATGGAGGAGAGATGGAGGAGAGATGGGAGATGGAGGAGAGATGGAGGAGAGATGGAGGAGAGATGGAGGAGAGACGGGAGATGGAGGAGAGATGGAGGAGAGACGGGAGATGGAGGAGAGATGAAGGAGAGATGGAGGAGAGATGGAGGAGAGATGGGAGATGGAGGAGAGATGGAGGAGAGATGGAGGAGAGACGGGAGATGGAGGAGAGATGAAGGAGAGATGGAGGAGAGATGGGAGATGGAGGAGAGATGGAGGAGAGATGGAGGGGAGACGGAAGATGGATGAGAGATGGAGGAGAGACGGAGGAGAGACGGAGGAGAGACGGGAGATGGTGAGGAGATGGAGGAGAGGAGATGGAGGAGAGGAGGAAAAACGGGAGTTGGAGGAGAGCAGGAAAGCAGTAGTGATGATAGAAGTTGTCAGGTTCATTTCCTGAGGAGTAGCAGAGGAGACGGCCGAGTTAATCAAAGCAATCACTCCTGATTCAAGTCGTAATTGATTCCTGATTCAAGTCGGAATTGATTCCTGATTCAAGTCGGAATTGATTCCTGATTCAAGTCGGGAGACACCATCAAACCGCCAACTAGGGGCAAAAATACATTTTTGAAATCAAGTGTCCAGAGCTGGGATTGAACCCACAGTCTATAACAGCTGCTAAGACAACTGCTCCACCCATCCATAATTTAGTCAGCAAGGCGAGTCTAAATGAATGGCTAAACTTAACCATGGAGTTGGTTTTCTGTTTTAACTCTTTAGCAAACCTTAATCCTTCATTTAACCAATCGGAATGAATGCCTGAATTGTTACCCAATCGGAATGAATGCCTGAAGTTATAACCGTAGAGTTGTTGCTGTCCCAAACATTCACACTTAACTTAACCCAGTAAATTAATGCCTTAACTTAACACTAGAGTTGTTGCTGTCCCAAACATTCACACTTAACTTAACCCAGTAAATTAATGCCTTAACTTTACACTAGAGTTGTTGCTGTCCCAAACATTCACACGTAACTTAACCCAGTAAATGAATGCCTTAACTTAACACTAGAGTTGTTGCTGTCCCACACATTCACACTTAACTTAACCCAGTAAATGAATGCCTTAACTTAACACTAGAGATGTTGCTGTGTGCCTAATATGCCTAAATCGTCTGGAGTTTATGCAAGAGCTGTGTGCCTAAATACAGGACGTCGGGAGACTAAGTCACAAATAGACTTTATCGAAGGATGTCAAGAAATTATGTGTGTCTGTGATATCTTGTTGGAGCCATAGCCACACACATATCTCTGCCATGCAGTCAGAGCGTGATTCCTTGTTGCACACACACACACACGAATTGTAAGTATAGACAGAATATTACCGGGCTGCTGTTTGGAACAGGCATTAATATAAAATATCCTGTTCGAACCTGGTTGTAGTTAGATGTAGTTAGAAAAGATGCGGTTAGAATAGATGTAGTTAGAATAGATGTAGTTAGAATAGATGTTGTTAGAAAATATGTTGTTAGAAAAGATGCGGTTAGAATAGATGTGGTTAGAATAGATGCGGTTAGAATAGATGCGGTTATAATAGCTGTTGTTAGAATAGATGCGGTTAGAATAGATGTTGTTAGAAAAGATGTGGTTAGAATAGATGTGGTTAGAATAGATGCGGTTAGAATAGATGCGGTTATAATAGCTGTTGTTAGAATAGATGTTGTTAGAATAGATGTTGTTAGAAAAGATGCGGTTAGAATAGATGTGGTTATAATAGCTGTTGTTAGAATAGATGTTGTTAGAATAGATGTTGTTAGAAAAGATGCGGTTAGAAAAGATGCGGTTAGAATAGATGTTGTTAGAAAAGATGTTGTTAGAAAAGATGCGGTTAGAATAGATGTTGTTAGAAAAGATGCGGTTAGAATAGATGTTGTTAGAAAAGATGCGGTTAGAATAGATGTGGTTAGAATAGATGTTGTTAGAAAAGATGCGGTTAGAATAGATGTTGTTAGAAAAGATGCGGTTAGAATAGATGTAGTTAGAATAGATGTAGTTAGAATAGATGTTGTTAGAATAGATGTTGTTAGAAAAGATGCGGTTAGAATAGATGTTGTTAGAAAAGATGTTGTTAGAATAGATGTTGTTAAAAAGATGCGGTTAGAATAGATGTTGTTAGAAAAGATGCGGTTAGAATAGATGTTGTTAGAAAAGATGCGGTTAGAATAGATGCGGTTAGAATAGATGCGGTTATAATAGATGTTGTTAGAATAGATGTTGTTAGAAAAGATGCGGTTAGAATAGATGTTGTTAGAAAAGATGCGGTTAGAATAGATGTGGTTATAATAGCTGCGGTTAGAATAGATGTGGTTAGAATAGATGCGGTTATAATAGCTGCGGTTAGAATAGATGCGGTTAGAATAGATGCGGTTAGAATAGATGCGGTTATAATAGCTGCGGTTAGAATAGATGCGGTTAGAATAGATGCGGTTAGAATAGATATGGTTTGAATAGATGTGGTTAGAATAGATGTGGTTAGAATAGATGTGGTTAAAATAGATGTGGTTAGAATTGATGTGGTTAGAATAGATGTGGTTGGAATAAATGTGGTTAGAATAGATGTGGTTGGAATAGTTGTGGTTGGAATAGATGTGGTTAGAATAGATGTGGTTAGAATTGTTGTGGTTAGAATAGATGCGGTTAGAATAGATGTGGTTAGAATAGATGTGGTTAGAATAGATGTGGTTAGAATAGATGTGGTTAAAATAGATGTGGTTAGAATTGATGTGGTTAGAATAGATGTGGTTGGAATAGTTGTGGTTGGAATAGATGTGGTTAGAATAGATGTGGTTAGAATAGATGTGGTTAGAATAAATGTGGTTAGAATAGATGTGGTTGGAATAGTTGTGGTTGGAATAGATGTGGTTAGAATAGATGTGGTTAGAATAGATGTGGTTAGAATACATGTGGTTAGAATAGATGTGGTTGGAATAGTTGTGGTTAGAATAGATTTGGTTAGAATAGATGTGGTTAGAATAGTTGTGGTTGGAATAGATGTGGTTAGAATAGAAAATATGGAATACAATCATATTTAATGTGACGGGAGTTGATGTGCCTTTTTACATGCTCCCTAGCCCTCTGCGTGTGTCTGTGTGTGTGTGTCTGTCACATCTACTCCCGCTCTCCCGCTCCGGCGCTCGACGTCGCCGGTCTACTAACCACCGGTCCTGGCAACCCAAATTACACACACCTGCTCCCCATTGTTATGCACACCTGGCCTTCATCAGTACCTTGATTACTTCCCCTTTATTTATCCCTCAGAAGCCTCAGTCTTCAGGCCGTATTGGTTGTGTTTTCATGTCCAGTAAGCTTCTCTTCTCTTGTTTATCTCATGATCCTTGTTATTAAACTCACCAACTGCACTTGCTTCCTGACTCCCTGCGTCTACGTTACAGTGTCTGTGTGTATGTGTGTTTGGCATGCTAACTAGCCCTCTAGACAGGTGTTATGAGGCTTAACATCACTAGATGTGCTGCAGGGGAAATCAGACTGATAACTAGATGTGCTGCAGGGGAAATCAGACTGATAACTAGATGTGCTGCAGGGGAAATCAGACTGATAACTAGATGTGCTGCAGGGGAAATTACACTGATAACTAGATGTGATGCAGGGGAAAACTGATAACTAGATGTGCTGCAGGGGAAATCAGACTGATAACTAGATGTGATGCAGGGGAAATCAGACTGATAACTAGATGTGCTGCAGGGAAAATCAGACTGATAACTAGATTGTGCTGCAGGGGAAATCAGACTGATAACTAGATGTGCTGCAGGGGAAATCAGACTGATAACTAGATGTCTTGCAGGGGAAATCAGACTGATAACTAGATGTGCTGCAGGGGAAATCAGACTGATAACTAGATGTGATGCAGGGGAAAACAGACTGATAACTAGATGTGATGCAGGGGAAAACAGACTGATAACTAGATGTGCTGCAGGGGAAATCAGACTGATAAATAGATGTGCTGCAGGGGAAATCAGACTGATAACTAGATGTGCTGCAGGGGAAATCAGACTGATAACTAGATGTGATGCAGGGGAAAACTGATAACTAGATGTGCTGCAGGGGAAATCAGACTGATAACTGGATGTGCTGCAGGGGAAATCAGACTGATAACTAGATGTGCTGCAGTGGAAATCAGACTGATAACTGGATGTTCTGCATGGGAAATCAGACTGATAACTAGATGTGCTGCAGGGGAAAACAGACTGATAACTAGATGTGATGCAGGGGAAATCAGACTGATAACTAGATGTGATGCAGGGGAAAACAGACTGATAACTAGATGTGCTGCAGTGGAAATCAGACTGATAACTGGATGTGCTGCATGGGAAATCAGACTGATAACTAGATGTGCTGCAGGGGAAATCAGACTGATAACTAGATGTGATGCAGGGGAAATCAGACTGATAACTAGATGTGCTGCAAGGGAAATCAGACTGATAACTAGATGTGCTGCAGGGGAAATCAGACTGATAACTAGATGTGCTGCAGGGGAAATCAGACTGATAACTAGATGTGCTGCAGGGAAATCAGACTGATAACTAGATGTGCTGCAGGGGAAATCAGACTGATAACTAGATGTGCTGCAGGGAAATCAGACTGATAACTAGATGTGCTGCAGGGGAAATCAGACTGATAACTGGATGTGCTGCAGGGGAAATCAGACTGATAACTGGATGTGCTGCAGGGGAAATCAGACTGATAACTAGATGTGATGCAGGGGAAATCAGACTGATAACTGGATGTGCTGCAGGGGAAATCAGACTGATAACTGGATGTGCTGCATGGGAAATCAGACTGATAACTAGATGTGCTGCAAGGGAAATCAGACTGATAACTAGATGTGCTGCAGGGGAAATCAGACTGATAACTGGATGTGCTGCATGGGAAATCAGACTGATAACTAGATGTGCTGCAGGGGAAAACTGACTGATAACTAGATGTGCTACAGGGGAAATCAGACTGATAACTAGATGTGCTGCAGGGGAAATCAGACTGACAACTGGATGTGCTGCATGGGAAATCAGACTGACAACTGGATGTGCTACAGGGGAAATCAGACTGATAACTAGATGTGCTGCAGTGGATAACTGATAACTAGATGTGCTGCAGGGGAAATCAGACTGATAACTAGATGTGCTGCAGGGGAAATCAGACTGATAACTAGATGTGCTGCAGGGGAAATCAGACTGATAAAAAGATGTGATGCAGGGGAAATCAGACTGAAGACTAGAAGTGCTGCAGGGGAAATCAGACTGATAACTAGATGTGATGCAGGGGAAATAAGACTGATAACTAGATGTGCTGCAGGGGAAATCAGACTGATAACTAGATGTGATGCAAGGGAAAACAGGCTGATAACTAGATGTGCTGCAGGGGAAATCAGGCTGATACGTGGATGTGCTGCAGGGGAAATCAGACTGATAACTGGATGTGCTGCATGGGAAATCAGACTGTTAACTAGATGTGCTGCAGTGGAAATCAGACTGATAACTAGATGTGCTGCAGGGGAAATCAGACTGATAACTGGATGTGCTGCATGGGAAATCAGACTGATAACTAGATGTGCTGCAGTGGAAATCAGACTGATAAGTAGATGTGATGCAGGGGAAATCAGACTGATAACTAGATGTCTTGCAGAGGAAATCAGACTTATAACTAGATGTGCTGCAGGGGAAATCAGACTGATAACTAGATGTGATGCAGGGGAAATCAGACTGATAACTAGATATGCTGCAGGGGAAATCAGACTGATAACTAGATGTGCTGCAGGGAAATCAGACTGATAACTAGATGTGATGCAGGGGAAATCAGACTGATAACTAGATGTGATGTAGGGGAAAACTGATAACTAGATGTGCTGCAGGGGAAATCAGACTGATAACTAGATATGCTGCAGGGGAATACCGACTGATAACTAGATGTGCTGCAGGGGAAATCAGACTGATAACTAGAGACAGAGAGACAGAGAAAAAGAGAAAGAGAGACAGAGAGAGACAAACACACAGCCAAGGATAGTCAATGTCAGATAACTGTTTACAATCTTACCGTCTTAAAGGCACTTTTTACTAAGCAGTCAGTTTGTACTAGCCCATGGCACAGTCGTGTGTGTGCACGGGTGTACTAGTTGTCTTTACTCTCCCCCAGACTGATTTGTGCCTAATCAATGTTGGATTGTGTATGATTGGTTCTTCAATTCAACGTAAATATTCACGTTTTAATTTTTTATTTAACTAGGCAAGTCAGTTTAGAACAAATTCTTAATTTACAATGACGGCCTACCCCGGACAAACCCTCCCCTAACCCAGACGACGCTGGGCCAATTTGTGCCGGCCTATGGGACTCCTGATCACAGCCGGTTGTGATACAGCCCGGGATCAAACCAGGTTCTGTAGTGAAGCATCTAGCATTGAGATGCAGTGCCTAAAAATTGACTTTTGTGAATGTAATTTTTACTGTTAATTTCGGATTGTTTATTTAACTTTTGCAGAAAAGGCCTTTGAATTGAGATGGTGTGTGTGTGTGAGAGAGAGAGAGAGAGAGAGAGAGAGAGAGAGAGAGAGAGAGAGAGAGAGAGAGAGAGAGAGAGAGAGCGAGAGAGAGAGAGAGAGAGATTAGACCCAAACAAATTAGTCAATTAAACCCAACCAAATCATGAGAAAACTAAAATATCATTACTTGACACATTGGAAAGAATTTACCAAAGAACTGAGCAAACTTGAATGCTATTTGGCCCTAAACAGGGAGTACGCAGTGGCAGAATACCTGTGACTGACCCAAAATGAAGGAAATCTTTAACTATGTACAGACTCAGTGAGCATTGCTATTGAGAAAGGCAGCTGAAGGCAGACCTGGCTCTTACAAAATGCACTTCCTAACCTCCTGCCAAATGAATGACAATATTAGAGACACATATTTCCCTCAGATTACGCAGACCCACAAAGAATTCCAAAACAAATCCAATTCCCATATCTACTGGGTGGAATACCACAGTGTGCCATCACAGCAGAAAGATTTGTCACCTGTTTCCACAAAAAAAGGGCAACCAGTGAAGAACAAACATAATTGTAAATACAACCCATATTTATTTTTATTAATTTTCCCTTTTGTACTTTAACTATTTGCACATCGTTACAACACTGTATACAGCAGGGGCGCAACTTTTGTTTTTTGAAGTGGGGGAGTCATATTATATATACAGTTGAAGTCGGAGGTTTACATACACTTAGATTGGAGTCATTAAAACTTGTTTTTTAACCACGCCACAAATTTCTTGTTAACAAACTATAGTTTTGGCAAGGCGGTTAGGACATCTAGTTGGTGCATGACACAAGTATATTTTTCCAACAATTGTTTGAAGACAGATTATTTCACTTAGAATTCTCGGTATCACAATTCCAGTGGGTCAGAAGTTTACATACACTAAGTTGACTGTGCCTTTAAACAGCTTGGAAAAATCCCAAAAATGATGTCATGGCTTTAGAAGCTTCTGATAAGCTAATTGACATAATTTGAGTCAATTGGAGGTGTACCAGTGGATGGCCTACCTTCAAACTCAGTGCCTCATCATGGAAATCATGGAAAAATCTAAAGAAATCAGCCAAGACCTAAAGAAAAAAGATTGTAGACCTCCACAAGTCTGGTTCATCCTTGGGAGCAATTTACAAATGGCTGAAGGTAGAACATTCATCTGTACAAACAATTGTACGCAAGTATAAACACCATGGGACCACGCAGCCGTCATACCGTCTCCAAGAGATGAAAGTACTTTGGTGTGAAAAGTGCAAATAAATCCCAGAAAAACAGCAAAGGACCTTGTAAAGATGCTGGAGGAAACAGGTACAAAAGTATCTATAACCACAGTAAAACGAGCCCTATATCGACATAACCTGAAAGGCTGCTCAGCCAGGAAGAAGCCACTGCTCCAAAACCGCCATAAAAAATCCAGACTATGGTTTGCAACTGCACATGGGGACAAAGATCATACTTTTTTGAGAAATGTCCAGTGGTCTGATGAATCAAAAATAGAACTGTTTGGCCATAATGACCATCGTTATGTTTGGAGGAAAAAGGGGGAGGCTTGCAAGCTGAAGAACACCATCCCAACCGTGAAGAACGTGGGTGGCAGCATCATGTTGTGGGGTGCTTTGCTGCAGGAGGGACTGGTGCACTTCACAAAATAGATGGCTTCATGAGGAAGGAAAATTATGGGGATTTATTGGAGCAACATCTCAAGACATCAGTCAGGAAGTTAAAGCTTGGTCGCAAATGGGTCTTCCAAATGGACAATGACCCCAAGCATACTTCCAAAGTTGTGGCAAAATGGCTTAAGGACAACAAATTCAAGGTATTGGAGTGGCCATCACAAAGCCCTGACCTCAATCCCATAGAAAATGTGTGGGCAGAACTGAAAAAGCGTGTGCGAGCAAGGGGGCCTACAAACCTGACTCAGTTACACCAGCTCTGTCAGGAGGAATGGGCCAAAATTCACCCAACTTATTGTGGGAAGCTTGTGGAAGGCTAAACGAAACGTTTGACCCAAGTTAAACAATTTAAAGGCAATGCTACCAAATAATAAATTAGTGTATGTAAACTTCTGACCCACTGGGAATGTGATGAAAGAAATAAAAGCTGAAATAAATCATTCTCTCTACTATTATTCTGACATTTCACATTCTTAAAATAAAGTGGTGATCCTAACTGACCTAAAACAGGGAATTATTACTAGGATTAAATGTCAGGATTGTGAAAAACTGAGTTTAAATGTATTTGGCTAAACTTCCGACTTCAACTGTATGTATTTTTTCATGTATCCAGTTGGATAAACACTCTAAACAGCCTAGCTGACCACTTGGCGGTGTCCTCAAGGTCCTAAAGCACACCGTTGCCCTGTTTTGTATCACATTCCAATTATAAAACTGGGGAAGAGAAAAATGCAATTTCAGAATGTTGGGGGACATGTCCCCCTCATCCCCAGTGAAAGTTGCAGCACTTGTATAGAGACATAATATGACATTTTAAATGTCTTTATTCTTTTGGACCTTTGTGAGTGTAATATTTACCGTTCATTTTTTATGTTTACCGCTTATTTCACTTTTGTTTATTATCACTTATTATCATTACCATTTCACTTCCTTTGGCAAATAAAGCCCCTTAAATAGAAAATGTATTGTTTACACTATGGCCAGCTGTTATCTTATCTCCAGATTGTTTACACCATGGCCAACTGTTATCTTATCTCCAGATTGTTTACACCATGGCCAGCTGTTATCTTATCTCCAGATTGTTTACACCATGGCCAGCTGTTATCTTATCTCCAGATTGTTTACACCATGGCCAGCTGTTATCTTATCTCCAGATTGTTTACACCATGGCCAGCTGTTATCTTATCTCCAGATTGTTTACACCATGGCCAGCTGTTATCTTATCTCCAGATTGTTTACACCATGGCCAGCTGTTATCTTATCTCCAGATTGTTTACACCATGGCCAGCTGTTATCTTATCTCCAGATTGTTTACACCATGGCCAGCTGTTATCTTATCTCCAGATTGTTTACACCATGGCCAGCTGTTATCTTATTTCCAGATTGTTTACACCATGGCCAGCTGTTATCTTATCTCCAGATTGTTTACACCATGGCCAGCTGTTATCTTATCTCCAGATTGTTTACACCATGGCCAGCTGTTATCTTATTTCCAGATTGTTTACACCATGGCCAGCTGTTATCTTATCTCCAGCTTGTTTACACCATGGCCAGCTGTTATCTTATTTCCAGATTGTTTACACCATGGCCAACTGTTATCTTATCTCCAGATTGTTTACACCATGGCCAGCTGTTATCTTATTTCCCCATGTTTAGGTAAAAGGTTGGGGTTCGATCCTAGATAGACTCTACCCACCAATACATCATCTCACCAATGCACTCAAGCCTGTCCAGAGGCATTATCCTTGTTCCCATTGAAAATGCTAAGAGTTCACTGGGTCTTAGTTTGAGAGTAGAGGTGTTTTCAGTAAATGCTTTTAGATTCAAACACACCACCCCACACCCCACAACACCACAACACCCCACCCCACCAAAACACACCACACCACACCCCACAACACCACACCACAACACCACACCCTACCAAAACACACCACACCACAAAACAACACCACAACACCACATCATATCCCACCACACCCCACAACACACCACACCAAAACACACTACAACATACCACACTACAATTCACCACAACACACCACAGCATACCACAACACATCACAACACCCCACATCACACCACACCACAACATACCACATTACAAAACATCACATTATAGCACAACACACCACATCCCAACACACCACACCACATCCCAACACAACACAACACCCCACACTGGAGGGAATGACCTCTGAATAAACACTAAGGAGGGAGAGCTCTCCACCACAAACACAGACACACACACACAGAAACAAACACACACACAAAGTGGAAAGCTCAGTGTTTGTCCCTGGTATCGACTGAGTGCCTCTCCCCAGTGGTAAAATATCTTGACACAAAGAATGAACAGCGTGGGCAGGGCATGAGAGAGAATACTACACACACACACACACACACACCTGACAGACTCACTACCCACTGGGCACAGACGTCATTTCAATGCCTAGTTTTTATTTCCATTTTGTTATAAAATAAAACACTCAAACTTGACTTTCACCCCTCACTAGCTCTGACTCTGCAGATAGCCACTCTGACTGTGATATGTGGTTGTCTCACCTAGCAATCTTAACATGAATGTACTAACTGTAAGTTGCTCTGGATAAGACTAAATGACTAAAATGTACAGTAGATGTTGATATGTCAACTAACGTAAATTGAATGTGAAATTCAATGTGAAATCAACAACAATGGTCACCATGTCATTGTGTTTGTGTGTGTTGTCTCACCCTGGGGCTGATATGAATCGTTCTCTCTGTGAAACACTGTTCATATCCTCTGGCCAATAACAATCACCAGTGGCTCTTGATGTGCTAGCAGTTAATAAAGCCTACTGGCCACTGTTCATATCATCCATTATACTGTAATACCGTAGCTTCCTTACTAAAGCTGATGCTACCTACGGAACCCTGCTCATTAGCTACTAACTGCAGTGTTCTCTGTCTGTCCACTGCCTTCCCTAAACGAATCATAACATTTTAAATAGACAGGATTTAATTCTAAATTATTTCACGCACACATACACACACACACACAGACACGCACACAGACATACAGACACACACACAGACAGACACACACACACAGAAACAGCCAGACAATATATTGAACCGATGAATCAGACCAACATGATTACAACACACAACCAATCAAGTCATTAGCCGAAACCAGCTCCTTAGAGTAGATCACGAGGAGTCTCCCCCCCAACACACACACACATACACACATACACACGCTGTAGTTGTAAGGCTCTGAGGGTGACCTTGTGTCTGTAGTGAAGCAGAAAGATGCCTGTAGCTGCCTAAACCCTTCTCCCTTTAACTTCAGATAAAGATAGCATATCTAAGCAGCTTCTATAAAATGTCAACGTCAAATTACATTTCTGTATGAAAAAGACAAAAGACAACCTAATGTAATCTAATCTAAACAGGTGTAAATCGGTACACTCTTAGAAATAAAAGTTCCAAAAGGGTTCTTCGGCAGTCCCAATAGGATAAGCCTTTTTGGTTACAGGGAGAACTCTTTTGCGTTCCATGTAGAACCCTCTGGGGAAATGGTTCTACATGGAACACAAATAGGGTTCTATTTGGAACCAAAAGGGTTCTACCTGGAACCAAAAAGGGTTCTTCAAAGGGTTCTATTATTTTTTTCTAAGAACGTAGAGAAAAAGAAACATTTTAAATTTACTAATGTAGAAGACAAAGGTGGTTTGTTTTTAAAAATATAAATCTATAAAAAAAATTGCTGTGAAATTTTGTTGTTGATAATACACAGTGTATAGATGTACACATGTGAATGGCTGGGTAAAATGTCAAACTAGAAAAGCCTTGACGAAATGACTACACATACCAATGTCAAAGGACTAGACATTTAGACAACGTACTGATACACCTTTACAAATTATGTATTTTTCAGGAAAGTTCCACCCTGAGTTTGTATACAGAGTACAATATTTATGTTGTTATTTGCATGTGATTAAGGTGAATCAGGCCTGCAGATAACAAGCTATCGACTGCAGTGTAACTGTAGATATCCATGTTGTAGTATAACTGTAGATAACCATGTTGTAGTGTAACTGTAGATAACCATGTTGTAGTGTAACTGTAGATAACCATGTTGTAGTGTAACTGTAGATATCTACTGTAGTATAACTGTAGATTACCGTGTTGTAGTGTAACTGTAGATAATCATGTTGTCTACTGTAGTATAACTGTAGATATCCATGTTGTAGTATAACTGTAGATAACCGTGTTGTAGTGTAACTGTAGATAACCATGTTGTCTACTGTAGTATAACTGTAGATAATCATGTTGTCTACTGTAGTATAACTGTAGATAACCATGTTGTAGTGTAACTGTAGATAACCATGTTGCAGTATAACTGTAGATATCCATGTTGTAGTATAACTGTAGATAACCATGTTGTAGAGTAACTGTAGATAACCATGTTTTAGTATAACTGTAGATTACCATGTTGTAGTGTAACTGTAGATAATAATGTTTAAGTATGACTGTAGATAACCATGGTGTAGTGTAACTGTAGATAACCATTTTGAAGTATAACTGTAGATAACCATGTTGTAGTATAACTGTAGATAACCATGTTGTAGTATAACTGTAGATAACCATGTTGTCTACTGCAATATAACTGTAGATAACCATGTTTTAGTATAACTGTAGATAACCATGTTGTAGTATAACTGTAGATAACCATGTTGTAGTATAACTGTAGATTACCATGTTGTAGTGTAACTGTAGAGAATAATGTTTAAGTATAACTGTAGATAACCATGTTGTCTATTGCAGTATAACTGTAGATAACCATGTGGTAGTATAACTTCAGATAAACATGCTGTCTACTGTAATGTAACTGTAGTTGTGTGTAGGTAATAATGAGTGACTAGAGTAACTGAGAGTGACAGAGAGAGATATTAGAAGTAAATAATGCAACACAGAGATGTGTCCAAAGCAGTTACTCTCCAACACAACCGCCACCAGGTAATGATCCTACAGGAGACAGAGAAGGGAGAGAGGGGGGAGAGACGGAGGAGAGAGAAGAGGCAAAGAGGGGTGAAATAAGGGGGAGAGAGGAGGGAAATAGGGGGAGAGAGGGGAGAGAGAGGAGAGAAAGAGGGAGGGAGAGAGAGGAGGGTGAGAGGAGGGAGAGAAAGTAGGGAAAGAGAAGAGGTAAAAAGGGGGGAGAGAGGGGGGACAAAGAGGAGGGAGAGAGAGGAGGGAAAGAAGGGGAGATGGGGGAAAGAGAGGAGGGTACAAGGGGGAGAGAGAGGAGGGAAAAATAGAGAGAGAGGGGAGGGAGAGAGGGAGGGTGAGAGAGAAGGGAGAGAGGAGGGGAAGGGGGGAGGGAGAGGAGGGGGAGAGGAGGGAGAGGGACGGGGAGTGAGAAGGGAGATGGATGATGGGGATGGGGGGAGAGGAGGGGGAGAGGGGAGGGAGAGGAGGGGGAGGAGGGGGAGAGTGGAGGGTGAGAGAGGAGGGAGAGGAGGGGGAGAGAGGAGGGAGTGGAGGGGAAGAGGAGGGAGAGGATGGGGAGAGAGGAGGGAGAGGGGCAGAGGGTGAGAGCGATGTGGAAAAGAGGGGAGAGAGAGAGGAGGGAAAGAGGGGGAGAGGAAGGAGGGAGAGAGAGGAGGGAGAAAGAAGGAGAAAGAGGAGGGAAAGAGTGGAGAGATATGAGGGAGAGAGAGGAGGGAGAGAGATGAGGGAGAGAGGAGCGAGAGCAAGGAAGGAGAGAGAGAAGGGAGAGAGAGGAGGAAGAAAGAGGGGGAGAGGGAGGGAGAGAGAGGAGGGAGATAGATGGGGGAAAGAGGGGGGAAGGGGGAGATAGGGGAGGGAAAGAGAGGAGGGAGAGAGAGGGGGATGGGAGAGAAGGATGAGAGAGGAGGGAGAGAGAGAGAAAGGATAGGAGGGTGAGAGAGGAGGGAGAGGAGGTGGAGATTGGAAGGAGAGAAGGGTGAGAGGAGGGGGAGGAGGGGTAGAGAGGAGGGAGAGGAGGGAAAGGGTGAGAACGAGGAAGAAAAGAGGGGGAAGAGAGAGGAGGGAAAGAGGGGGAGATAGGAGGGAAAGAGGGGGGAGAGAGCGAGGGAACGAAACACAAGGGGTTGTAGAAAACTGGGAAGAAATGGGAAAGGGGAAGACAGGCACAGAGAGCTGACATAGGCCACTTTTCTCTCTTTTTCGATCCGCTCTACCTTTCTTTCACTTTCCCTGTCTCTCAATCTCTCTCTCTCTCTCTCTCTCTCTCTCTCTCTCTCTCTCTCTCTCTCTCTCTCTCTCCCTCTATGTTCCTGCGCCCCTTTGTCTCTGCCCCCCATCCCTCACCACCACACACAGACACACAGACACACAGACACAGACACAGACACAGACACAGACACAGACACAGACACACAGACACACAGACACACAGACACACAGACCCACAGACACACACAGACACACACAGACACACACAGACACACAGACATCTGTTCCACACAGAGGCTCAGAAGTAATCTGTAATGGTGATGAGGAGGATAATAACTACACACACACACACACACACACATATTCACACACACATGTTCACAAGTCACATGCACACACACACACACTGTTGAGTTGATGTGCCATAATGTGTGTGTGTGTGTCAATATTGGTGCACCGTAGTGTGAAAGGGTTAAACGAAGGTAAAAAAAAAACTCAGAATGAAATGAACATCTTTCAACTCCAACTGAGAAGCTTCCATGGGGGATGATGTTTCCTTCAGCTAACACAACCCAGTGCAGTAGAGCCAGTTAAACCTCTACAGGATTGGTGGGTCCCCCTCGGGACGATTGAGCTAACGTTGGCTAATGCGATAAACATGTAAGTAACAAGAACATTTCCCAGGACATAGACATATCTGACATTGGCAGAAAGCTTAAATTCTTGTTAATCTAACAGCACTGTCCAATTTACAGTAGTTATTTGTAACGTCCAGGCCTGAGTGTACAGGCTGGAGTGTTTAGTTTTGTTTTGGTGTAGGGTTTCTTTTGTTCTATGGTGTGTATTTCTTTGTTGGAGTAATGGTTCCCAATTAGAGGCAGCTGGGTCTCGTTACCTCTAATTGGGAACCATATATATGTTTGGGGTTTTGCACTAAAGTGTGGGGGGGGTTATTGCTGAATGTTATAGTTATCGTGTTTAGGTTGATGCCATCGTGTTTAGGTTGATGCCATCGTGTTTAGGTTGATGCCATCGTGTTTAGGTTGATGCCATCGTGTTTAGGTTGATGCCATCGTGTTTAGGTTGATGCCATCGTGTTTAGGTTGATGCCATCGTGGTTAGGTTGATGCCATCGTGGTTAGGTTGATGCCATCGTGGTTAGGTTGATGCCATCATGTTTAGGTTCATGCCATCGTGTTTAGGTTTATGTCACAGTGTCTAGTTTAGGATTTAGCGTTTGTGTTCACGTCATGTTCATCGTTCATTGTTTTGTTCCGTCAAGTCCCGTTCGTCAATAAATATGTATTCTGGATACTTCGCTGCGCATTGGTCTGTCCAAGGAGATAAGCGTGACAGAATAACCCACCCCGAAAAGACCAAGCAGCGAGAAGACCAGGAGTCCTGGACATGGAGGGAGACGGCGGAGCATCGTCGTCCCAGGAGGAGGATGAAATCAGCGAAAGCTGAGCGGGGGAGTTACGAGGAGCTATATGGGGCATGGAGCCCGGAGAGGGAGAAATATGTTGGGCCTCGCCTGGCTAGAAGGGCCGAACCGCTTCCCCAAAAAACTTTTGGGGGTGTACACGAGGAGGTTGGCCGGTTCAGGGTGGACTCCTGAGCCAAATCCTCGTGCTCCTTGGAGGGAGCATTGGAGGGAGCGTCGCACTGAAAGGACACCGTGCTATGCAGTTTTGCGCACGGTTTCTCCTGTGCGGATTTAGAGGCCGGTGCGCAAAATTCCAGCTCCACTCATCAGTTGGGCTAGATTTAGTGTGCAGCCAGGAAGAGTGGTACCAGCTCTGCGCGCCAAGTCTCCAGTGCGCCTCCTAGGACCAAGATATCCTGCGGTCCTACGGGCAGAATCTCCGGTGCGAATCCACAGCCCAGTTCGAGAGATTCCAGCTCCACTCACCCGTGAGGCCAGGGTTAGTGAGCTACCTGGAAGAATGGTGTCGGCTCTCCGCATCAGGTCCCCTGTCAGTGTTGTGGATTCAACACGTCCTGTACCTGTTCCACGTTCCAAGATCCATGTACGTGTTGTGGATTCAACACGTCCTGTCCCTGCTCCACGCGTCAGGCCCCCTGTGCGCCTTCAGAGCCCGGCATGTCCTGTCCCCGCTCCACGCATCAGGCCCCCTGTGCGCCTTCAGAGCCCGGCACGTCCTGTCCCTGCTCCGCGCATCAGGCCCCCTGTGCGCCTTCAGAGCCCGGCACGACCTGTCCCTGCTCCACGCATCAGGCCCCCTGAGCGCCCTCAGAGTCCAGTACGGCCAGTTCCTGCTCCACGCACCAGAGTTCCAGTGAGCATCATGAGTCCAGTACGGCCAGTTCCTGCTCCACGCACCAGAGTTCCAGTGAGCATCATGAGTCCAGTACGGCCAGTTCCTGCTCCACGCACCAGAGTTCCAGTGAGCATCATGAGTCCAGTACGCCCAGTTCCTGCTCCAAGCACCAGAGTTCCAGTGAGCATCATGAGTCCAGTACGCCCAGTTCCTGCTCCACGCACCAGAGTTCCAGTGTGCATCATGAGTCCAGTACGGCCAGTTCCTGCTCCACGCACCAGAGTTCCAGTGAGCATCATAAGTCCAGTACGCTCAGTTCCTGCTCCACGCACCAGAGTTCCAGGGAGCATCATGAGTCCGTTACGGCCGGTTTCTGCTTCCTGCACCAAGGCCACTGTAAACATCACGAATCAAGTACTATCTGTTCCGGCTAATGGTCCAGGGCCTCCGGTGCGTGAACTCGAGCCAGCACGGCCGGCACCGGAGCCCCCACCTGGGACAAAAGGACCCACCCGAAGACCCCCCCACGGACTTTTGGGCGGTCGGAGTCCGCGCCTTTGGGGGGTTACTGTAACGTCCAGGCCTGAGTGTACAGGCTGGAGTGTTTAGTTTTGTTTTGGTGTAGGGTTTCTTTTATTCTATGGTGTGTATTTCTTTGTTGGGGTAATGGTTCCCAATTAGAGGCAGCTGGGTCTCGTTACCTCTAATTGGGAACCATATATATGTTTGGGGTTTTGCACTAAAGTTTGTGGGTTATTGCTGAATGTTATGGTTATCGTGTTTAGGTTCATGCCATCGTGTTTAGGTTCATGCCATCGTGTTTAGGTTCATGCCATCGTGTTTAGGTTTATGTCACAGTGTCTGCGTTTGTGTTCACGTCATGTTCATCGTTCATTGTTTTGTTCCGTCAAGTCCCGTTCGTCAATAAATATGTATTCTGGATACCTCGCTGCGCATTGGTCTGTCCAAGGAGATAAGCGTGACATTATTACAGTGAAAGAATGTCATGCTATTGTTTGAGGAGAGGAAGGAAGTTGAGGAAGTTATTATAATAAACCAATTAGGCACATTTGGGCAGTCTTTATACAACATTTTGAACAGAAATGCAATGGTTCATTGGATCAGTCTAAAACTTTGCACATGCACTGCTGCCAGCTAGTGGCTTTAAGAGGTTTTTAATCAACTATGTGTCAATGAGATGTCACACAAACGTCCACACTCATTTAGAGATGTCACTAAAACATCCACACTCATCAGAGAGATTTCACATCAGGTATCTTAAGTACAGAGCTCCTAACAAAGAGACAGATCTGTCTGAAATGACAACGACTGAATAACCTAAAGGAGAACGAGAGAGATAGTGAAAGAGATCAGTAAGGTTTAGGCATTTATCGTTATGTGTGTGTGTGCCTACCTCCTTCCACAGCCGCTGCCTAACGCTGCCCTCCGACCGGCAAATCGCACGCATCATCACTGTTTAAACAACAAGAAATGTGTGATGGAGACGCACTCTGTGAAACAAAAGGAACAGCCTGATGTTAAACGACAAAAACAGTGAGATGGCGCCGGTGAGGATGAGGATGATAAAGAGGGACGAGTCGCTACGGAAGTGAAAAAAAAACGCCACGAGCGCCCACGAAACACGCCTGTCACACACACTGCCTTGGCTCATTAACACCAACACACATGCTAGCACACCTGCTAGCACACAAGCTAACACACAGAGGGAGTAGAAACACAAAAACACGCACACACATTTCAGACTTTTACCAGACGTGCCTTTGCTCTCTCTCTCTCTCTCTCTCTCTCTCTCTCTCTCTCTCTCTCTCTCTCTCTCTCTCTCTCTCGCTCTCTCTGACTTAAATCTCCACATCAGTTCTGATGGAGCTGACAGGGAATTAACCTGCTGCATTTTGCTGCCTCATTGGGTCACACGCACGCACGCACGAACGCACACACACACACCACTGACAGATGGGCTCTCCAAAACATTTCAAACAGCACTCAGAGATATTGAGGCTGGTCTTTTACAGAGTAACAAGAACAGGATGACAGAGTTCTATTGATGAAGGTGATGATGATGATGATGATGATTAAGGTCATGGTGGTGATGATGATGATGATGATGATGATGATGATGATGATGATGATTAAGGTGGGGGGTCGTGATGATGATGATGATGATGATGATGATGATGATGATGATGATGATGATGAAGGTGGTGATGGTCAAATCAAATTGTATTTGTCACATGCGCCAAATACAACAGACCTTACTGTGAAATGCTTACTTATTAGCCCTTAACCAACAATGCAGAGTTTACAAAAGTAAGAAGGACAAATTAGCTAAATAAACTAGGAAAGGAAAAATAGTAACACAATAAAATATAAATTATATGGCTATGTACATGAGATACCGGTACCGAGTCAATGTGCGGGGTACGGGTTAGTCCAGGTAATTGAGGTAATATGTACATGTAGGTAGTGGTGACTACGCATAGATAATAAACAGAGAGTAGCAGCAGCTAATGTGAAGAGTGTGAAGGAATGTGACGTTATGGATGTGTGTGGCATCAATATGCATGTGTGTATGTTTTGTGTGTGTGTGTGTGTGTGTGTGTATGTGTGTGTGTGTGTGTGTGTGTGTGTGTGTGTGTGTGTGTGTGTGTGTATGTGTTGGAGTGTCAATGTCAGTGTAGTATGTGTGAGTGTGTAGTTAGAGTCCAGTCAGTGTGTGGGTAGAGTCCAGTCAGTGTGTGGGTAGAGTCCAGTCAGTGTGTGGGTAGAGTCCAGTCAGTCTGTGGGTAGAATCCAGTGAATGTGTGGGTAGAGTCTAGTCAGAGTGCGGGTAGAGTCCAGTCAGTGTGTGGGTAGAGTACAGTCAGTGTGTGGGCAGTCAGTGTGTGGGTAGAGTCCAGTCAGTGTGTGGGAAGAGTCCAGTCAGTGTGTGGGTAGAGTCCAGTCAGTGTGTGGGCAGTCAGTGTCTGGGTAGAGTCCAGTCAGTGTGTGGCTTGAGTCCAGTCAGAGTGTGGCTTGTGTCCAGTCAGTGTGTGGGTAGAGTTCAGTCAGTGTGTGGGCAGTCAGTGTGTGGCTTGAGTCCAGTCAGTATGTGGGTAGAGTCCAGTCAGTGTGTGGGTAGAGCCCAGTCAGTGTGTTGACAGTCAGTGTGTGGGTAGAGTTCAGTCAGTGTGTGGGCAGTCAGTGTGTGGCTTGAGTCCAGTCAGTATGTGGGTAGAGTCCAGTCAGTGTGTGGGTAGAGTCCAGTCAGTGTGTTGACAGTCAATTTGTGGGTAGAGTCCAGTCAGTCTGTGGGTAGAATCCAGTGAATGTGTGGGTAGAGTCTAGTCAGTGTGCGGGTAGAGTCCAGTCAGTGTGTGGGTAGAGTCCAGTCAGTGTGTGGGCAGTCAGTGTGTGGGTAGAGTCCAGTCAGTGTCTGGGTAGAGTCCAGTCAGTGTGTGGCTTGAGTCCAGTCAGTGTGTGGCTTGTGTCCAGTCAGTGTGTTGACAGTCAGTGTGTGGGTAGAGTTCAGTCAGTGTGTGGGTAGAGTCCAGTCAGTCTGTGGGTAGAATCCAGTGAATGTGTGGGTAGAGTCTAGTCAGTGTGCGGGTAGAGTCCAGTCAGTGTGTGGGTAGAGTCCAGTCAGTGTGTGGGCAGTCAGTGTGTGGGTAGAGTCCAGTCAGTGTCTGGGTAGAGTCCAGTCAGTGTGTGGCTTGAGTCCAGTCAGTGTGTGGCTTGTGTCCAGTCAGTGTGTTGACAGTCAGTGTGTGGGTAGAGTTCAGTCAGTGTGTGGGCAGTCAGTGTGTGGCTTGAGTCCAGTCAGTGTGGGGGTAGAGTCCAGTCAGTGTGTGGGTAGAGCCCAGTCAGTGTGTTGACAGTCAGTGTGTGGGTAGAGTTCAGTCAGTGTGTGGGCAGTCAGTGTGTGGGTAGAGTCCAGTCAGTGTGTGGGTAGAGTCCAGTCAGTGTGTTGACAGTCAGTGTGTTGGTAGACTCCAGTCAGTGTGTGGTTAGAGTCCAGTCAGTGTGTTGACAGTCAGTGTGTGGGTAGTCCAGTCAGTGTGTGGGTAGAGTCCAGTCAGTGTGTGGCTAGAGTCCAGTCAGTGTGTTGACAGTCAGTGTGTGGGTATGGTCCAGTCAGTGTGTGGGTAGAGTCCAGTGAGTGTGTGGGTAGAGTCAAGTCAGTGTGTTGACAGTCAGTGTTTGGGTAGTCCAGTCGGTGTGTGGCTAGAGTCCTGTAAGTGTGTTGACAGTCAGTGTGTGGGTAGAGTCCAATCTGTGTGCCGGTAGAGTCCAGTGAGTGTGTGGGTAGAGTCCAGTCAGTGTGTGGGCAGTCAGTGTCTGGGTAGAGTCCAGTCAGTGTGTGGCTTGAGTCCAGTCAGTGTGTGGCTTGTGTCCAGTCAGTGTGTTGACAGTCAGTGTGTGGGTAGAGTTCAGTCAGTGTGTGGGCAGTCAGTGTGTGGCTTGAGTCCAGTCAGTATGTGGGTAGAGTCCAGTCAGTGTGTGGGTAGAGTCAAGTGAGTGTGTGGGTAGAGTCCAGTCAGTGTGTTGACAGTCAGTGTGTGGGTAGAGTTCAGTCAGTGTGTGGCCAGTCAGTGTGTGGGTAGAGTCCAGTCAGTGTGTGGGTAGAGTCCAGTCAGTGTGTTGACAGTCAATTTGTGGGTAGAGTCCAGTCAGTCTGTGGGTAGAATCCAGTGAATGTGTGGGTAGAGTCTAGTCAGTGTGTGGGTAGAGTCCAGTCAGTGTGTGGGTAGAGTCCAGTCAGTGTGTGGGCAGTCAGTGTGTGGGTAGAGTCCAGTCAGTGTGTGGGTAGAGTCCAGTCAGTGTGTGGGAAGAGTCCAGTCAGTGTGTGGGTAGAGTCCAGTCAGTGTGTGGGCAGTCAGTGTCTGGGTAGAGTCCAGTCAGTGTGTGGCTTGAGTCCAGTCAGTGTGTGGCTTGTGTCCAGTCAGTGTGTTGACAGTCAGTGTGTGGGTAGAGTTCAGTCAGTGTGTGGGCAGTCAGTGTGTGGGTAGAGTCCAGTCAGTGTGTGGGTAGAGTCCAGTCAGTGTGTTGACAGTCAGTGTGTTGGTAGACTCCAGTCAGTGTGTGGTTAGAGTCCAGTCAGTGTGTTGACAGTCAGTGTGTGGGTAGTCCAGTCAGTGTGTGGGTAGAGTCCAGTCAGTGTGTGGCTAGAGTCCAGTCAGTGTGTTGACAGTCAGTGTGTGGGTATGGTCCAGTCAGTGTGTGGGTAGAGTCCAGTGAGTGTGTGGGTAGAGTCAAGTCAGTGTGTTGACAGTCAGTGTTTGGGTAGTCCAGTCGGTGTGTGGCTAGAGTCCTGTAAGTGTGTTGACAGTCAGTGTGTGGGTAGAGTCCAATCAGTGTGCCGGTAGAGTCCAGTGAGTGTGTGGGTAGAGTCCAGTCAGTGGGTTGACAGTCAGTGTGTGGGTATGGTCAAGTCAGTGTGTGGGTAGAGTCCAGGGAGTGTGTGGGTAGAGTCAAGTCAGTGTGTTGACAGTCAGTGTGTGGGTAGAGTCCAGTCAGTGTGTGGGTAGAGTCCAGTCAGTATGTGGGCAGTCAATGAGTGGGTAGAGTCCAGTCAGTGTGTGGGTGGAGTCCAGTCAGTGTGTTGACAGTCAGTGTGTGGGTAGAGTTCAGTCAGTGTGTGGGCAGTCAGTGTGTGGGTAGAGTCCAGTCAGTGTGTGGGTAGAGTCCAGTCAGTGTGTGGGTAGAGTCCAGTGAGTGTGTGGGTAGAGCCCAGTCAGGGTGTTGACAGACAGTGTGTGGGTAGAGTCCAGTCAGTGTGTGGGTAGAGTCCAGTGAGTGTGTGGGTAGAGTCCAGTCAGTGTGTGGGTAGAGTCCAGTCAGTGTGTGGGTAGAGTCCAGTCAGTGTGTTGACAAACAGTGTATGGGAAGAGTCCAGTCAGAATGTGGGTAGAGTACAGTCAGTGTGTTGACAGTCAGTGTGTGGGTAGTCCAGTCAGTGTGTGGGAAGAGTCCAGTCAGTGTGTGGGTAGAGTCCAGTCAATGTGTTGACAGTCAGTGTGTGGGTAGAGTCCAGTCAGTGTGTGGGTAGAGTCCAGTGAGTGTGTGGGTAAGGTCCAGTCAGTGTGTTGACAGTCCATTCAGTGTGTGGGTAGAGTCCAGTCAGTGGGTTGACAGTCAGTGTGTGGGTATAGTCAAGTCAGTGTGTGGGTAGAGTCCAGTGAGTGTGTGGGTAGAGTCAAGTCAGTGGGTTGATAGTCAGTGTGTGGGAAGAGTCTAGTCAGTGTGCGGGTAGAGTCCAGTCAGTGTGTGGGTAGAGTCCAGTGAGTGTGTGGGTAAGGTCCAGTCAGTGTGTTGACAGTCCATTCAGTGTGTGGGTAGAGTCCAGTCAGTGTGTGGGCAGTCAGTGTGTGGGTAGAGTCCAGTCAGTGTGTGGGTAGAGTCCAGTCAGTGTGTGGGAAGAGTCCAGTCAGTGTGTGGGTAGAGTCCAGTCAGTGTGTGGGCAGTCAGTGTCTGGGTAGAGTCCAGTCAGTGTGTGGCTTGAGTCCAGTCAGTGTGTGGCTTGTGTCCAGTCAGTGTGTTGACAGTCAGTGTGTGGGTAGAGTTCAGTCAGTGTGTGGGCAGTCAGTGTGTGGGTAGAGTCCAGTCAGTGTGTGGGTAGAGTCCAGTCAGTGTGTTGACAGTCAATTTGTGGGTAGAGTCCAGTCAGTCTGTGGGTAGAATCCAGTGAATGTGTGGGTAGAGTCTAGTCAGTGTGCGGGTAGAGTCCAGTCAGTGTGTGGGTAGAGTCCAGTCAGTGTGTGGGCAGTCAGTGTTTGGGTAGTCCAGTCGGTGTGTGGGTAGAGTCCAGTGAGTGTGTGGGTAGAGTCAAGTCAGTGTGTTGACAGTCAGTGTTTGGGTAGTCCAGTCGGTGTGTGGCTAGAGTCCTGTAAGTGTGTTGACAGTCAGTGTGTGGGTAGAGTCCAATCAGTGTGCCGGTAGAGTCCAGTGAGTGTGTGGGTAGAGTCCAGTCAATGTGTTGACAGTCAGTGTGTGGGTAGAGTCCAGTCAGTGTGTGGGTAGAGTCCAGTGAGTGTGTGGGTAAGGTCCAGTCAGTGTGTTGACAGTCCATTCAGTGTGTGGGTAGAGTCCAGTCAGTGGGTTGACAGTCAGTGTGTGGGTATGGTCAAGTCAGTGTGTGGGTAGAGTCCAGTGAGTGTGTGGGTAGAGTCAAGTCAGTGGGTTGTCAGTCAGTGTGTGGGTAGTCCAGTCGGTGTGTGGCTAGAGTCCTGTAAGTGTGTTGACAGTCAGTGTGTGGGTAGAGTCCAATCAGTGTGCGGTAGAGTCCAGTGAGTGTGTGGGTAGAGTCCAGTCAATGTGTTGACAGTCAGTGTGTGGGTAGAGTCCAGTCAGTGTGTGGGTAGAGTCCAGTGAGTGTGTGGGTAAGGTCCAGTCAGTGTGTTGACAGTCCATTCAGTGTGTGGGTAGAGTCCAGTCAGTGGGTTGACAGTCAGTGTGTGGGTATGGTCAAATCAGTGTGTGGGTAGAGTCTAGTCAGTGTGTGGGTAGAGTCCAGTCAGTGTGTGGGTAGAGTCCAGTCAGTGTGTGGGCAGTCAGTGTGTGGGTAGAGTCCAGTCAGTGTGTGGGTAGAGTCCAGTCAGTGTGTGGGAAGAGTCCAGTCAGTGTGTGGGCAGTCAGTGTCTGGGTAGAGTCCAGTCAGTGTGTGGCTTGAGTCCAGTCAGTGTGTGGCTTGTGTCCAGTCAGTGTGTTGACAGTCAGTGTGTGGGTAGAGTTCAGTCAGTGTGTGGGCAGTCAGTGTGTGGCTTGAGTCCAGTCAGTGTGTGGGTAGAGTCAAGTGAGTGTGTGGGTAGAGCCCAGTCAGTGTGTTGACAGTCAGTGTGTGGGTAGAGTTCAGTCAGTGTGTGGGCAGTCAGTGTGTGGGTAGAGTCCAGTCAGTGTGTGGGTAGAGTCCAGTCAGTGTGTTGACAGTCAATTTGTGGGTAGAGTCCAGTCAGTCTGTGGGTAGAATCCAGTGAATGTGTGGGTAGAGTCTAGTCAGTGTGTGGGTAGAGTCCAGTCAGTGTGTGGGTAGAGTCCAGTCAGTGTGTGGGAAGAGTCCAGTCAGTGTGTGGGTAGAGTCCAGTCAGTGTGTGGGCAGTCAGTGTCTGGGTAGACTCCAGTCAGTGTGTGGCTTAAGTCCAGTCAGTGTGTGGCTTGTGTCCAGTCAGTGTGTTGACAGTCAGTGTGTGGGTAGAGTTCAGTCAGTGTGTGGGCAGTCAGTGTGTGGCTTGAGTCCAGTCAGTGTGGGGGTAGAGTCCAGTCAGTGTGTGGGTAGAGTCAAGTGAGTGTGTGGGTAGAGCCCAGTCAGTGTGTTGACAGTCAGTGTGTGGGTAGAGTTCAGTCAGTGTGTGGGCAGTCAGTGTGTGGGTAGAGTCCAGTCAGTGTGTGGGTAGAGTCCAGTCAGTGTGTTGACAGTCAGTGTGTTGGTAGACTCCAGTCAGTGTGTGGTTAGAGTCCAGTCAGTGTGTTGACAGTCAGTGTGTGGGTAGTCCAGTCAGTGTGTGGGTAGAGTCCAGTCAGTGTGTGGGTAGAGTCCAGTCAGTGTGTGGGAAGAGTCCAGTCAGTGTGTGGGTAGAGTCCAGTCAGTGTGTGGGCAGTCAGTGTCTGGGTAGAGTCCAGTCAGTGTGTGGCTTGAGTCCAGTCAGTGTGTGGCTTGTGTCCAGTCAGTGTGTTGACAGTCAGTGTGTGGGTAGAGTTCAGTCAGTGTGTGGGCAGTCAGTGTGTGGGTAGAGTCCAGTCAGTGTGTGGGTAGAGTCCAGTCAGTGTGTTGACAGTCAATTTGTGGGTAGAGTCCAGTCAGTCTGTGGGTAGAATCCAGTGAATGTGTGGGTAGAGTCTAGTCAGTGTGCGGGTAGAGTCCAGTCAGTGTGTGGGTAGAGTCAAGTCAGTGTGTTGACAGTCAGTGTTTGGGTAGTCCAGTCGGTGTGTGGCTAGAGTCCTGTAAGTGTGTTGACAGTCAGTGTGTGGGTAGAGTCCAATCAGTGTGCCGGTAGAGTCCAGTGAGTGTGTGGGTAGAGTCCAGTCAATGTGTTGACAGTCAGTGTGTGGGTAGAGTCCAGTCAGTGTGTGGGTAGAGTCCAGTGAGTGTGTGGGTAAGGTCCAGTCAGTGTGTTGACAGTCCATTCAGTGTGTGGGTAGAGTCCAGTCAGTGGGTTGACAGTCAGTGTGTGGGTATGGTCAAGTCAGTGTGTGGGTAGAGTCCAGTGAGTGTGTGGGTAGAGTCAAGTCAGTGGGTTGTCAGTCAGTGTGTGGGTAGTCCAGTCGGTGTGTGGCTAGAGTCCTGTAAGTGTGTTGACAGTCAGTGTGTGGGTAGAGTCCAATCAGTGTGCCGGTAGAGTCCAGTGAGTGTGTGGGTAGAGTCCAGTCAATGTGTTGACAGTCAGTGTGTGGGTAGAGTCCAGTCAGTGTGTGGGTAGAGTCCAGTGAGTGTGTGGGTAAGGTCCAGTCAGTGTGTTGACAGTCCATTCAGTGTGTGGGTAGAGTCCAGTCAGTGGGTTGACAGTCAGTGTGTGGGTATGGTCAAGTCAGTGTGTGGGTAGAGTCTAGTCAGTGTGTGGGTAGAGTCCAGTCAGTGTGTGGGTAGAGTCCAGTCAGTGTGTGGGCAGTCAGTGTGTGGGTAGAGTCCAGTCAGTGTGTGGGTAGAGTCCAGTCAGTGTGTGGGAAGAGTCCAGTCAGTGTGTGGGCAGTCAGTGTCTGGGTAGAGTCCAGTCAGTGTGTGGCTTGAGTCCAGTCAGTGTGTGGCTTGTGTCCAGTCAGTGTGTTGACAGTCAGTGTGTGGGTAGACTACAGTCAGTGTGTGGTTAGAGTCCAGTCAGTGTGTTGACAGTCAGTGTGTGGGTAGTCCAGTCAGTGTGTGGGTAGAGTCCAGTCAGTGTGTGGCTAGAGTCCAGTCAGTGTGTTGACAGTCAGTGTGTGGGTATGGTCCAGTCAGTGTGTGGGTAGAGTCCAGTGAGTGTGTGGGTAGAGTCAAGTCAGTGTGTTGACAGTCAGTGTTTGGGTAGTCCAGTCGGTGTGTGGCTAGAGTCCTGTAAGTGTGTTGACAGTCAGTGTGTGGGTAGAGTCCAATCAGTGTGCCGGTAGAGTCCAGTGAGTGTGTGGGTAGAGTCCAGTCAATGTGTTGACAGTCAGTGTGTGGGTAGAGTCCAGTCAGTGTGTGGGTAGAGTCCAGTGAGTGTGTGGGTAAGGTCCAGTCAGTGTGTTGACAGTCCATTCAGTGTGTGGGTAGAGTCCAGTCAGTGGGTTGACAGTCAGTGTGTGGGTATGGTCAAGTCAGTGTGTGGGTAGAGTCCAGTGAGTGTGTGGGTAGAGTCAAGTCAGTGGGTTGTCAGTCAGTGTGTGGGTAGTCCAGTCGGTGTGTGGCTAGAGTCCTGTAAGTGTGTTGACAGTCAGTGTGTGGGTAGAGTCCAATCAGTGTGCGGTAGAGTCCAGTGAGTGTGTGGGTAGAGTCCAGTCAATGTGTTGACAGTCAGTGTGTGGGTAGAGTCCAGTCAGTGTGTGGGTAGAGTCCAGTGAGTGTGTGGGTAAGGTCCAGTCAGTGTGTTGACAGTCCATTCAGTGTGTGGGTAGAGTCCAGTCAGTGGGTTGACAGTCAGTGTGTGGGTATGGTCAAGTCAGTGTGTGGGTAGAGTCTAGTCAGTGTGCGGGTAGAGTCCAGTCAGTGTGTGGGTAGAGTCCAGTCAGTGTGTGGGCAGTCAGTGTGTGGGTAGAGTCCAGTCAGTGTGTGGGTAGAGTCCAGTCAGTGTGTGGGAAGAGTCCAGTCAGTGTGTGGGCAGTCAGTGTCTGGGTAGAGTCCAGTCAGTGTGTGGCTTGAGTCCAGTCAGTGTGTGGCTTGTGTCCAGTCAGTGTGTTGACAGTCAGTGTGTGGGTAGAGTTCAGTCAGTGTGTGGGCAGTCAGTGTGTGGCTTGAGTCCAGTCAGTGTGTGGGTAGAGTCCAGTCAGTGTGTGGGTAGAGTCAAGTGAGTGTGTGGGTAGAGCCCAGTCAGTGTGTTGACAGTCAGTGTGTGGGTAGAGTTCAGTCAGTGTGTGGGCAGTCAGTGTGTGGGTAGAGTCCAGTCAGTGTGTGGGTAGAGTCCAGTCAGTGTGTTGACAGTCAATTTGTGGGTAGAGTCCAGTCAGTCTGTGGGTAGAATCCAGTGAATGTGTGGGTAGAGTCTAGTCAGTGTGCGGGTAGAGTCCAGTCAGTGTGTGGGTAGAGTCCAGTCAGTGTGTGGGAAGAGTCCAGTCAGTGTGTGGGTAGAGTCCAGTCAGTGTGTGGCTTGTGTCCAGTCAGTGTGTTGACAGTCAGTGTGTGGGTAGAGTTCAGTCAGTGTGTGGGCAGTCAGTGTTTGGCTTGAGTCCAGTCAGTGTGGGGGTAGAGTCCAGTCAGTGTGTGGGTAGAGTCAACTGAGTGTGTGGGTAGAGCCCAGTCAGTGTGTTGACAGTCAGTGTGTGGGTAGAGTTCAGTCAGTGTGTGGGCAGTCAGTGTGTGGGTAGAGTCCAGTCAGTGTGTGGGTAGAGTCCAGTCAGTGTGTTGACAGTCAGTGTGTTGGTAGACTCCAGTCAGTGTGTGGTTAGAGTCCAGTCAGTGTGTTGACAGTCAGTGTGTGGGTAGTCCAGTCAGTGTGTGGGTAGAGTCCAGTCAGTGTGTGGCTAGAGTCCAGTCAGTGTGTTGACAGTCAGTGTGTGGGTATGGTCCAGTCAGTGTGTGGGTAGAGTCCAGTGAGTGTGTGGGTAGAGTCAAGTCAGTGTGTTGACAGTCAGTGTTTGGGTAGTCCAGTCGGTGTGTGGCTAGAGTCCTGTAAGTGTGTTGACAGTCAGTGTGTGGGTAGAGTCCAATCAGTGTGCCGGTAGAGTCCAGTGAGTGTGTGGGTAGAGTCCAGTCAGTGGGTTGACAGTCAGTGTGTGGGTATGGTCAAGTCAGTGTGTGGGTAGAGTCCAGTGAGTGTGTGGGTAGAGTCAAGTCAGTGTGTTGACAGTCAGTGTGTGGGTAGAGTCCAGTCAGTGTGTGGGTAGAGTCCAGTCAGTATGTGGGCAGTCAATGAGTGGGTAGAGTCCAGTCAGTGTGTGGGTGGAGTCCAGTCAGTGTGTTGACAGTCAGTGTGTGGGTAGAGTTCAGTCAGTGTGTGGGCAGTCAGTGTGTGGGTAGAGTCCAGTCAGTGTGTGGGTAGAGTCCAGTCAGTGTGTGGGTAGAGTCCAGTGAGTGTGTGGGTAGAGCCCAGTCAGGGTGTTGACAGACAGTGTGTGGGTAGAGTCCAGTCAGTGTGTGGGTAGAGTCCAGTGAGTGTGTGGGTAGAGTCCAGTCAGTGTGTGGGTAGAGTCCAGTCAGTGTGTGGGTAGAGTCCAGTCAGTGTGTTGACAAACAGTGTATGGGAAGAGTCCAGTCAGAATGTGGGTAGAGTACAGTCAGTGTGTTGACAGTCAGTGTGTGGGTAGTCCAGTCAGTGTGTGGGAAGAGTCCAATCAGTGTGTGGGTAGAGTCCAGTCAATGTGTTGACAGTCAGTGTGTGGGTAGAGTCCAGTCAGTGTGTGGGTAGAGTCCAGTGAGTGTGTGGGTAAGGTCCAGTCAGTGTGTTGACAGTCCATTCAGTGTGTGGGTAGAGTCCAGTCAGTGGGTTGACAGTCAGTGTGTGGGTATGGTCAAGTCAGTGTGTGGGTAGAGTCCAGTGAGTGTGTGGGTAGAGTCCAGTCAGTGTGTGGGTAGAGTCAAGTCAGTGGGTTGACAGTCAGTGTGTGGGTATGGTCATAGTCAGTGTGTGGGTAGAGTCCAGTGAGTGTGTGGGTAGAGTCCAGTCAGTGTGTGGGTAGAGTCCAGTAGTTAGAGTCCAGTCAGTGTGTGGGTAGAGTCCAGTCAGTGTGTGGGTAGAGTCCAGTAGTTAGAGTCCAGTCAGTGTGTGGGTAGAGTCCAGTCAGTGTGTGGGTAGAGTCCAGTAGTTAGAGTCCAGTCAGTGTGTGGGTAGAGTCCAGTAGTTAGAGTCCAGTGAGTGTGTGGGTAGAGTCCAGTCAGTGTGTGGGTAGAGTCCAGTGAGTGTGTGGGTAGAGCCCAGTCAGTGTGTTGACAGACAGTGTGTGGGTAGAGTCCAGTCAGTGTATGGGTCGAGTCCAGTCAGTGTGTTGACAGTCAGTGTGTTGGTAGAGTCCAGTCAGTGTGTGGGTAGAGTCCAGTCAGTGTGTTGATAGTCAGTGTGTGGGTAGAGTCCAGTGAGTGTGTGGGTAGAGTCCAGTCAGTGGGTTGACAGTCAATTTGTGGGTAGAGTCCAGTCAGTCTGTGGGTAGAATCCAGTGAATGTGTGGGTAGAGTCTAGTCAGTGTGCGGGTAGAGTCCAGTCAGTGTGTGGGCAGTCAGTGTGTGGGTAGAGTCCAGTCAGTGTGTGGGTAGAGTCCAGTCAGTGTGTGGGAAGAGTCCAGTCAGTGTGTGGGTAGAGTCCAGTCAGTGTGTGGGCAGTCAGTGTCTGGGTAGAGTCCAGTCAGTGTGTGGCTTGAGTCCAGTCAGTGTGTGGCTTGTGTCCAGTCAGTGTGTTGACAGTCAGTGTGTGGGTAGAGTTCAGTCAGTGTGTGGGCAGTCAGTGTGTGGCTTGAGTCCAGTCAGTGTGTGGGTAGAGTCCAGTCAGTGTGTGGGTAGAGTCAAGTGAGTGTGTGGGTAGAGCCCAGTCAGTGTGTTGACAGACATTGTGTGGGTAGAGTCCAGTGAGTGTGTGGGTAGAGTCCAGTCAGTGTGTGGGTAGAGTCCAGTCAGTGTGTGGGTAGAGTCCAGTCAGTGTGTTGACAAACAGTGTATGGGAAGAGTCCAGTCAGAATGTGGGTAGAGTACAGTCAGTGTGTTGACAGTCAGTGTGTGGGTAGTCCAGTCAGTGTGTGGGAAGAGTCCAGTCAGTGTGTGGGTAGAGTCCAGTCAGTGTGTTGACAGTCAGTGTGTGGGTAGAGTCCAGTCAGTGTGTGGGTAGAGTCCAGTGAGTGTGTGGGTAAGGTCCAGTCAGTGTGTTGACAGTCCATTCAGTGTGTGGGTAGAGTCCAGTCAGTGGGTTGACAGTCAGTGTGTGGGTATGGTCAAGTCAGTGTGTGGGTAGAGTCCAGTGAGTGTGTGGGTAGAGTCCAGTCAGTGTGTGGGTAGAGTCCAGTAGTTAGAGTCCAGTCAGTGTGTGGGTAGAGTCCAGTCAGTGTGTGGGTAGAGTCCAGTAGTTAGAGTCCAGTCAGTGTGTGGGTAGAGTCCAGTAGTTAGAGTCCAGTGAGAGTGTGGGTAGAGTCCAGTCAGTGTGTGGGTAGAGTCCAGTGAGTGTGTGGGTAGAGCCCAGTCAGTGTGTTGACAGACAGTGTGTGGGTAGAGTCCAGTCAGTGTATGGGTCGAGTCCAGTCAGTGTGTTGACAGTCAGTGTGTTGGTAGAGTCCAGTCAGTGTGTGGGTAGAGTCCAGTCAGTGTGTTGATAGTCAGTGTGTGGGTAGAGTCCAGTGAGTGTGTGGGTAGAGTCCAGTCAGTGGGTTGACAGTCAATTTGTGGGTAGAGTCCAGTCAGTCTGTGGGTAGAATCCAGTGAATGTGTGGGTAGAGTCTAGTCAGTGTGCGGGTAGAGTCCAGTCAGTGTGTGGGCAGTCAGTGTGTGGGTAGAGTCCAGTCAGTGTGTGCGTAGAGTCCAGTCAGTGTGTGGGTAGAGTCCAGTCAGTGTGTGGGCAGTCAGTGTCTGGGTAGAGTCCAGTCAGTGTATGGCTTGAGTCCAGTCAGTGTGTGGCTTGTGTCCAGTCAGTGTGTTGACAGTCAGTGTGTGGGTAGAGTTCAGTCAGTGTGTGGGCAGTAATTGTGTGGCTTGAGTCCAGTCAGTGTGTGGGTAGAGTCCAGTCAGTGTGTGGGTAGAGTCAAGTGAGTGTGTGGGTAGAGCCCAGTCAGTGTGTTGACAGACAGTGTGTGGGTAGAGTCCAGTGAGTGTGTGGGTAGAGTCCAGTCAGTGTGTGGGTAGAGTCCAGTCAGTGTGTGGGTAGAGTCCAGTCAGTGTGTTGACAAACAGTGTATGGGAAGAGTCCAGTCAGAATGTGGGTAGAGTACAGTCAGTGTGTTGACAGTCAGTGTGTGGGTAGTCCAGTCAGTGTGTGGGAAGAGTCCAGTCAGTGTGTGGGTAGAGTCCAGTCAGTGTGTTGACAGTCAGTGTGTGGGTAGAGTCCAGTCAGTGTGTGGGTAGAGTCCAGTGAGTGTGTGGGTAAGGTCCAGTCAGTGTGTTGACAGTCCATTCAGTGTGTGGGTAGAGTCCAGTCAGTGGGTTGACAGTCAGTGTGTGGGTATGGTCAAGTCAGTGTGTGGGTAGAGTCCAGTGAGTGTGTGGGTAGAGTCCAGTCAGTGTGTGGGTAGAGTCCAGTAGATAGAGTCCAGTCAGTGTGTGGGTAGAGTCCAGTCAGTGTGTGGGTAGAGTCCAGTAGTTAGAGTCCAGTCAGTGTGTGGGTAGAGTCCAGTCAGTGTGTGGGTAGAGTCCAGTAGTTAGAGTCCAGTCAGTGTGTGGGTAGAGTCCAGTAGTTAGAGTCCAGTGAGAGTGTGGGTAGAGTCCAGTCAGTGTGTGGGTAGAGTCCAGTGAGTGTGTGGGTAGAGCCCAGTCAGTGTGTTGACAGACAGTGTGTGGGTAGAGTCCAGTCAGTGTATGGGTCGAGTCCAGTCAGTGTGTTGACAGTCAGTGTGTTGGTAGAGTCCAGTCAGTGTGTGGGTAGAGTCCAGTCAGTGTGTTGATAGTCAGTGTGTGGGTAGAGTCCAGTGAGTGTGTGGGTAGAGTCCAGTCAGTGGGTTGACAGTCAATTTGTGGGTAGAGTCCAGTCAGTCTGTGGGTAGAATCCAGTGAATGTGTGGGTAGAGTCTAGTCAGTGTGCGGGTAGAGTCCAGTCAGTGTGTGGGCAGTCAGTGTGTGGGTAGAGTCCAGTCAGTGTGTGCGTGAGAGTCCAGTCAGTGTGTGGGTAGAGTCCAGTCAGTGTGTGGGCAGTCAGTGTCTGGGTAGAGTCCAGTCAGTGTATGGCTTGAGTCCAGTCAGTGTGTGGCTTGTGTCCAGTCAGTGTGTTGACAGTCAGTGTGTGGGTAGAGTTCAGTCAGTGTGTGGGCAGTAATTGTGTGGCTTGAGTCCAGTCAGTGTGTGGGTAGAGTCCAGTCAGTGTGTGGGTAGAGTCAAGTGAGTGTGTGGGTAGAGCCCAGTCAGTGTGTTGACAGACAGTGTGTGGGTAGAGTCCAGTGAGTGTGTGGGTAGAGCCCAGTCAGTGTGTGGGTAGAGTCCAGTCAGTGTGTGGGTAGAGTCCAGTCAGTGTGTTGACAAACAGTGTATGGGAAGAGTCCAGTCAGAATGTGGGTAGAGTACAGTCAGTGTGTTGACAGTCAGTGTGTGGGTAGTCCAGTCAGTGTGTGGGAAGAGTCCAGTCAGTGTGTGGGTAGAGTCCAGTCAGTGTGTTGACAGTCAGTGTGTGGGTAGAGTCCAGTCAGTGTGTGGGTAGAGTCCAGTGAGTGTGTGGGTAAGGTCCAGTCAGTGTGTTGACAGTCCATTCAGTGTGTGGGTAGAGTCCAGTCAGTGGGTTGACAGTCAGTGTGTGGGTATGGTCAAGTCAGTGTGTGGGTAGAGTCCAGTGAGTGTGTGGGTAGAGTCCAGTCAGTGTGTGGGTAGAGTCAAGTCAGTGGGTTGACAGTCAGTGTGTGGGTATGGTCAAGTCAGTGTGTGGGTAGAGTCCAGTGAGTGTGTGGGTAGAGTCCAGTCAGTGTGTGGGTAGAGTCCAGTAGTTAGAGTCCAGTCAGTGTGTGGGTAGAGTCCAGTCAGTGTGTGGGTAGAGTCCAGTAGTTAGAGTCCAGTCAGTGTGTGGGTAGAGTCCAGTCAGTGTGTGGGTAGAGTCCAGTAGTTAGAGTCCAGTCAGTGTGTGGGTAGAGTCCAGTAGTTAGAGTCCAGTGAGTGTGTGGGTAGAGTCCAGTCAGTGTGTGGGTAGAGTCCAGTGAGTGTGTGGGTAGAGCCCAGTCAGTGTTTTGACAGACAGTGTGTGGGTAGAGTCCAGTCAGTGTATGGGTCGAGTCCAGTCAGTGTGTTGACAGTCAGTGTGTTGGTAGAGTCCAGTCAGTGTGTGGATAGTCAGTGTGTGGGTAGAGTCCAGTGAGTGTGTGGGTAGAGTCCAGTCAGTGGGTTGACAGTCAATTTGTGGGTAGAGTCCAGTCAGTCTGTGGGTAGAATCCAGTGAATGTGTGGGTAGAGTCTAGTCAGTGTGCGGGTAGAGTCCAGTCAGTGTGTGGGTAGAGTCCAGTCAGTGTGTGGGCAGTCAGTGTGTGGGTAGAGTCCAGTCAGTGTGTGGGTAGAGTCCAGTCAGTGTGTGGGAAGAGTCCAGTCAGTGTGTTGACAGTCAGTGTTTGGGTAGAGTTCAGTCAGTGTGTGGGCAGTCAGTGTGTGGCTTGACTCCAGTCAGTGTGTGGGTAGAGTCCAGTCAGTGTGTGGGTAGAGTCAAGTGAGTGTGTGGGTAGAGCCCAGTCAGTGTGTTGACAGACAGTGTGTGGGTAGAGTCCAGTCAGTGTGTGGGTAGAGTCCAGTCAGTGTGTTGACAGTCAGTGTGTTGGTAGACTCCAGTCAGTGTGTGGTTAGAGTCCAGTCAGTGTGTTGACAGTCAGTGTGTGGGTAGTCCAGTCAGTGTGTGGGTAGAGTCCAGTCAGTGTGTGGCTAGAGTCCAGTCAGTGTGTTGACAGTCAGTGTGTGGGTATGGTCCAGTCAGTGTGTGGGTAGAGTCCAGTGAGTGTGTGGGTAGAGTCAAGTCAGTGTGTTGACAGTCAGTGTTTGGGTAGTCCAGTCGGTGTGTGGCTAGAGTCCTGTAAGTGTGTTGACAGTCAGTGTGTGGGTAGAGTCCAATCAGTGTGCCGGTAGAGTCCAGTGAGTGTGTGGGTAGAGTCCAGTCAGTGGGTTGACAGTCAGTGTATGGGTATGGTCAAGTCAGTGTGTGGGTAGTGTCCAGTGAGTGTGTGGGTAGAGTCAAGTCAGTGTGTTGACAGTCAGTGTGTGGGTAGAGTCCAGTCAGTGTGTGGGTAGAGTCCAGTCAGTATGTGGGCAGTCAATGTGTGGGTAGAGTCCAGTCAGTGTGTGGGTGGAGTCCAGTCAGTGTGTTGACAGTCAGTGTGTGGGTAGAGTTCAGTCAGTGTGTGGGCAGTCAGTGTGTGGGTAGAGTCCAGTCAGTGTGTGGGTAGAGTCCTGTCAGTGTGTGGGTAGAGTCCAGTGAGTGTGTGGGTAGAGCCCAGTCAGGGTGTGGGTAGAGTCCAGTCAGTGTGTGGGTAGAGTCCAGTCAGTGTGTTGACAGACAGGGTGTGGGTAGAGTCCAGTCAGTGTATGGGTAGAGTCCAGTCAGTGTGTTGACAGTCAGTGTGTTGGTAGAGTCCAGTCAGTGTGTGGGTAGAGTCCAGTCAGGGTGTGGGTAGAGTCCAGTCAGTGTGTGGGTAGAGTCCAGTCAGTGTGTTGACAGTCAGTGTGTTGGTAGAGTCCAGTCAGTGTGTGGGTAGAGTCCAGTCAGTGTGTTGACAGTCAGTGTGTTGGTAGAGTCCAGTCAGTGTGTGGGTAGAGTCCAGTCAGTGTGTTGATAGTCAGTGTGTGGGTAGAGTCCAGTGAGTGTGTGGGTAGAGTCCAGTCAGTGGGTTGACAGTCAATTTGTGGGTAGAGTCCAGTCAGTCTGTGGGTAGAATCCAGTGAATGTGTGGGTAGAGTCTAGTCAGTGTGCGGGTAGAGTCCAGTCAGTGTGTGGGTAGAGTCCAGTCAGTGTGTGGGCAGTCAGTGTGTGGGTAGAGTCCAGTCAGTGTGTGGGTAGAGTCCAGTCAGTGTGTGGGAAGAGTCCAGTCAGTGTGTGGGTAGAGTCCAGTCAGTGTGTGGGCAGTCAGTGTCTGGGTAGAGTCCAGTCAGTGTGTGGCTTGAGTCCAGTCAGTGTGTGGCTTGTGTCCAGTCAGTGTGTTGACAGTCAGTGTGTGGGTAGAGTTCAGTCAGTGTGTGGGCAGTCAGTGTGTGGCTTGAGTCCAGTCAGTGTGTGGGTAGAGTCCAGTCAGTGTGTGGGTAGAGTCAAGTGAGTGTGTGGGTAGAGCCCAGTCAGTGTGTTGAAAGACAGTGTGTGGGTAGAGTCCAGTCAGTGTGTGGGTAGAGTCCAGTCAGTGTGTTGACAGTCAGTGTGTTGGTAGACTCCAGTCAGTGTGTGGTTAGAGTCCAGTCAGTGTGTTGACAGTCAGTGTGTGGGTAGTCCAGTCAGTGTGTGGGTAGAGTCCAGTCAGTGTGTGGCTAGAGTCCAGTCAGTGTGTTGACAGTCAGTGTGTGGGTATGGTCCAGTCAGTGTGTGGGTAGAGTCCAGTGAGTGTGTGGGTAGAGTCAAGTCAGTGTGTTGACAGTCAGTGTTTGGGTAGTCCAGTCGGTGTGTGGCTAGAGTCCTGTAAGTGTGTTGACAGTCAGTGTGTGGGTAGAGTCCAATCAGTGTGCCGGTAGAGTCCAGTGAGTGTGTGGGTAGAGTCCAGTCAGTGGGTTGACAGTCAGTGTATGGGTATGGTCAAGTCAGTGTGTGGGTAGTGTCCAGTGAGTGTGTGGGTAGAGTCAAGTCAGTGTGTTGACAGTCAGTGTGTGGGTAGAGTCCAGTCAGTGTGTGGGTAGAGTCCAGTCAGTATGTGGGCAGTCAATGTGTGGGTAGAGTCCAGTCAGTGTGTGGGTGGAGTCCAGTCAGTGTGTTGACAGTCAGTGTGTGGGTAGAGTTCAGTCAGTGTGTGGGCAGTCAGTGTGTGGGTAGAGTCCAGTCAGTGTGTGGGTAGAGTCCTGTCAGTGTGTGGGTAGAGTCCAGTGAGTGTGTGGGTAGAGCCCAGTCAGGGTGTTGACAGACAGTGTGTGGGTAGAGTCCAGTCAGTGTGTGGGTAGAGTCCAGTGAGTGTGTGGGTAGAGTCCAGTCAGTGTGTGGGTAGAGTCCAGTCAGTGTGTGGGTAGAGTCCAGTCAGTGTGTTGACAAACAGTGTATGGGAAGAGTCCAGTCAGAATGTGGGTAGAGTACAGTCAGTGTGTTGACAGTCAATGTGTTGGTAGATTCCAGTCAGTGTGTGGTTAGAGTCCAGTCAGTGTATTGACAGTCAGTGTGTGGGTAGTCCAGTCAGTGTGTGGGAAGAGTCCAGTCAGTGTGTGGGTAGAGTCCAGTCAGTGTGTTGACAGTCAGTGTGTGGGTAGAGTCCAGTCAGTGTGTGGGTAGAGTCCAGTGAGTGTGTGGGTAAGGTCCAGTCAGTGTGTTGACAGTCCATTCAGTGTGTGGGTAGAGTCCAGTCAGTGGGTTGACAGTCAGTGTGTGGGTATGGTCAAGTCAGTGTGTGGGTAGAGTCCAGTGAGTGTGTGGGTAGAGTCCAGTCAGTGTGTGGGTAGAGTCAAGTCAGTGGGTTGACAGTCAGTGTGTGGGTATGGTCAAGTAGGTGTGTGTGTAGAGTCCAGTGAGTGTGTGGGTAGAGTCAAGTCAGTGTGTTGACAGTCAGTGTGTGGGTAGAGTCCAGTCAGTGTGTGGGTAGAGTCCAGTCAGTGGGTTGACAGTCAGTTTGTGGGTAAAGTCCAGTCAGTGTGTGGGTAGAGTACAGTGAGTGTGTGGGTAGAGTCCAGTCAGTGTGTGGGTAGAGTCCAGTCAGTGTGTGTATAGAGTTCAGTCAGTGTGTGGGTAGAGTCCAGTCAGTGAGTTGACAGTCAGTGTGTGGGTAGAGTCAAGTCGGTGTGTGGGTAGAGTACAATCAGTGTGTGGGTAGAGTCAAGTCAGTGTGTTGACAGTCAGTGTGTGAGTAGAGTCCAGTGAGTGTGTGGGTAGAGTTCAGTCAGTGTGTTGACAGTCAAAGTGTGGTAGAGTCCAGTCAGTGTGTGGGTAGAGTCCAGTCAGTGTGTGGGTAGAGTCCAGTCAGTATGTGGGCAGTCACTGTGTGGGTAGAGTCCAGTCAGTGTGTGGGTAGAGTCCAGTGAGTGTGTGGGTAGAGCCCAGTCAGTGTGTTGACAGACAGTGTGTGGGTAGAGTCCAGTCAGTGTATGGGTCGAGTCCAGTCAGTGTGTTGACAGTCAGTGTGTTGGTAGAGTCCAGTCAGTGTGTGGGTAGAGTCCAGTCAGTGTGTTGATAGTCAGTGTGTGGGTAGAGTCCAGTGAGTGTGTGGGTAGAGTCCAGTCAGTGGGTTGACAGTCAGTTTGTGGGTCGAGTCCAGTCAGTCTGTGGGTAGAATCCAGTGAATGTGTGGGTAGAGTCTAGTCAGTGTGTGGGTAGAGTCCAGTGAGTGTGTGGGTAAGGTCCAGTCAGTGTGTTGACAGTCCATTCAGTGTGTGGGTAGAGTCCAGTCAGTGGGTTGACAGTCAGTGTGTGGGTATGGTCAAGTCAGTGTGTGGGTAGAGTCCAGTGAGTGTGTGGGTAGAGTCCAGTCAGTGTGTGGGTAGAGTCAAGTCAGTGGGTTGACAGTCAGTGTGTGGGTATGGTCAAGTCAGTGTGTGGGTAGAGTCCAGTGAGTGTGTGGGTAGAGTCAAGTCAGTGTGTTGACAGTCAGTGTGTGGGTAGAGTCCAGTCAGTGTGTGGGTAGAGTCCAGTCAGTGGGTTGACAGTCAGTTTGTGGGTAAAGTCCAGTCAGTGTGTGGGTAGAGTACAGTGAGTGTGTGGGTAGAGTCCAGTCAGTGTGTGGGTAGAGTCCAGTCAGTGTGTGTATAGAGTTCAGTCAGTGTGTGGGTAGAGTCCAGTCAGTGAGTTGACAGTCAGTGTGTGGGTAGAGTCCAGTCGGTGTGTGGGTAGAGTCAAGTCAGTGTGTTGACAGTCAGTGTGTGAGTAGAGTCCAGTGAGTGTGTGGGTAGAGTCCAGTCAGTGTGTTGACAGTCAAAGTGTGGGTAGAATCCAGTGAATGTGTGGGTAGAGTCTAGTCAGTGTGTGGGTAGAGTCCAGTGAGTGTGTGGGTAAGGTCCAGTCAGTGTGTTGACAGTCCATTCAGTGTGTGGGTAGAGTCCAGTCAGTGGGTTGACAGTCAGTGTGTGGGTATGGTCAAGTCAGTGTGTGGGTAGAGTCCAGTGAGTGTGTGGGTAGAGTCCAGTCAGTGTGTGGGTAGAGTCAAGTCAGTGGGTTGACAGTCAGTGTGTGGGTATGGTCAAGTCAGTGTGTGGGTAGAGTCCAGTGAGTGTGTGGGTAGAGTCAAGTCAGTGTGTTGACAGTCAGTGTGTGGGTAGAGTCCAGTCAGTGTGTGGGTAGAGTCCAGTCAGTGGGTTGACAGTCAGTTTGTGGGTAAAGTCCAGTCAGTGTGTGGGTAGAGTACAGTGAGTGTGTGGGTAGAGTCCAGTCAGTGTGTGGGTAGAGTCCAGTCAGTGTGTGTATAGAGTTCAGTCAGTGTGTGGGTAGAGTCCAGTCAGTGAGTTGACAGTCAGTGTGTGGGTAGAGTCCAGTCGGTGTGTGGGTAGAGTACAATCAGTGTGTGGGTAGAGTCAAGTCAGTGTGTTGACAGTCAGTGTGTGAGTAGAGTCCAGTGAGTGTGTGGGTAGAGTCCAGTCAGTGTGTTGACAGTCAAAGTGTGGGTAGAGTCCAGTCAGTGTGTGGGTAGAGTCCAGTCAGTGTGTGGGTAGAGTCCAGTCAATATGTGGGCAGTCACTGTGTGGGTAGAGTCCAGTCAGTGTGTGGGTAGAGTCCAGTGAGTGTGTGGGTAGAGCCCAGTCAGTGTGTTGACAGACAGTGTGTGGGTAGAGTCCAGTCAGTGTATGGGTCGAGTCCAGTCAGTGTGTTGACATTCAGTGTGTTGGTAGAGTCCAGTCAGTGTGTGGGTAGAGTCCAGTCAGTGTGTTGATAGTCAGTGTGTGGGTAGAGTCCAGTGAGTGTGTGGGTAGAGTCCAGTCAGTGGGTTGACAGTCAGTTTGTGGGTCGAGTCCAGTCAGTCTGTGGGTAGAAGCCAGTGAATGTGTGGGTAGAGTCTAGTCAGTGTGTGGGTAGAGTCCAGTCAGTGTGTGGGTAGAGTCCAGTGAGTGTGTGGGTAAGGTCCAGTCAGTGTGTTGACAGTCCATTCAGTGTGTGGGTAGAGTCCAGTCAGTGGGTAGACAGTCAGTGTGTGGGTATGGTCAAGTCAGTGTGTGGGTAGAGTCCAGTGAGTGTGTGGGTAGAGTCCAGTCAGTGTGTGGGTAGAGTCAAGTCAGTGGGTTGACAGTCAGTGTGTGGGTATGGTCAGAGTCAGTGTGTGGGTAGAGTCCAGTGAGTGTGTGGGTAGAGTCAAGTCAGTGTGTTGACAGTCAGTGTGTGGGTAGAGTCCAGTCAGTGTGTGGGTAGAGTCCAGTCAGTGGGTTGACAGTCAGTTTGTGGGTAAAGTCCAGTCAGTGTGTGGGTAGAGTACAGTGAGTGTGTGGATAGAGTCCAGTCAGTGTGTGGGTAGAGTCCAGTCAGTGTGTGTATAGAGTTCAGTCAGTGTGTGGGTAGAGTCCAGTCAGTGAGTTGACAGTCAGTGTGTGGGTAGAGTCCAGTCGGTGTGTGGGTAGAGTACAATCAGTGTGTGGGTAGAGTCAAGTCAGTGTGTTGACAATCAGTGTGTGAGTAGAGTCCAGTGAGTGTGTGGGTAGAGTCCAGTCAGGGTGTTGACAGTCAAAGTGTGGGTAGAGTCCAGTCAGTGTGTGGGTAGAGTCCAGTCAGTGTGTGGGTAGAGTCCAGTCAGTATGTGGGCAGTCACTGTGTGGGTAGAGTCCAGTCAGTGTGTGGGTAGAGTCCAGTGAGTGTGTGGGTAGAGTCTAGTCAGTGTGTTGACAGTCCATTCAGTGTGTGGGTAGAGTCCAGTCAGTGGGTTGACAGTCAGTGTGTGGGTAGAGTCAAGTCAGTGTGTGGGTAGAGTCCAGTGAGTGTGTGGGTAGAGTCCAGTCAGTGTGTGGGTAGAGTCAAGTCAGTGGGTTGACAGTCAGTGTGTGGGTATGGTCAAGTCAGTGTGTGGGTAGAGTCCAGTGAGTGTGTGGGTAGAGTCAAGTCAGTGTGTTGACAGTCAGTGTGTGGGTAGAGTCCAGTCAGTGTGTGGGTAGAGTCCAGTCAGTGGGTTGACAGTCAGTTTGTGGGTAAAGTCCAGTCAGTGTGTGGGTAGAGTACAGTGAGTGTGTGGATAGAGTCCAGTCAGTGTGTGGGTAGAGTCCAGTCAGTGTGTGTATAGAGTTCAGTCAGTGTGTGGGTAGAGTCCAGTCAGTGAGTTGACAGTCAGTGTGTGGGTAGAGTCCAGTCGGTGTGTGGGTAGAGTACAATCAGTGTGTGGGTAGAGTCAAGTCAGTGTGTTGACAGTCAGTGTGTGAGTAGAGTCCAGTGAGTGTGTGGGTAGAGTCCAGTCAGTGTGTTGACAGTCAAAGTGTGGGTAGAGTCCAGTCAGTGTGTGGGTAGAGTCCAGTCAGTGTGTGGGTAGAGTCCAGTCAGTATGTGGGCAGTCACTGTGTGGGTAGAGTCCAGTCAGTGTGTGGGTAGAGTCCAGTGAGTGTGTGGGTAGAGCCCAGTCAGTGTGTTGACAGACAGTGTGTGGGTAGAGTCCAGTCAGTGTATGGGTCGAGTCCAGTCAGTGTGTTGACAGTCAGTGTGTTGGTAGAGTCCAGTCAGTGTGTGGGTAGAGTCCAGTCAGTGTGTTGATAGTCAGTGTGTGGGTAGAGTCCAGTGAGTGTGTGGGTAGAGTCCAGTCAGTGGGTTGACAGTCAGTTTGTGGGTCGAGTCCAGTCAGTCTGTGGGTAGAATCCAGTGAATGTGTGGGTAGAGTCTAGTCAGTGTGTGGGTAGAGTCCAGTCAGTGTGTGGGTAGAGTCCAGTGAGTGTGTGGGTAAGGTCCAGTCAGTGTGTTGACAGTCCATTCAGTGTGTGGGTAGAGTCCAGTCAGTGGGTTGACAGTCAGTGTGTGGGTATGGTCAAGTCAGTGTGTGGGTAGAGTCCAGTGAGTGTGTGGGTAGAGTCCAGTCAGTGTGTGGGTAGAGTCAAGTCAGTGGGTTGACAGTCAGTGTGTGGGTATGGTCAAGTCAGTGTGTGGGTAGAGTCCAGTGAGTGTGTGGGTAGAGTCAAGTCAGTGTGTTGACAGTCAGTGTGTGGGTAGAGTCCAGTCAGTGTGTGGGTAGAGTCCAGTCAGTGGGTTGACAGTCAGTTTGTGGGTAGAGTCTAGTCAGTGTGTGGGTAGATTCCAGTCAGTGTGTGGGTAGAGTCCAGTCAGTGTGTGGGTAGAGTCCAGTCAGTGTGTGTATAGAGTACAGTCAGTGTGTGGGTAGAGTCCAGTCAGTGAGTTGACAGTCAGTGTGTGGGTAGAGTCCAGTCGGTGTGTGGGTAGAGTACAATCAGTGTGTGGGTTGAGTCAAGTCAGTGTGTTGACAATCAGTGTGTGGGTAGAATCAAGTCAGTGTGTTGACAGTCAGTGTTTGGGTAGTCCAGTCGGTGTGTGGCTAGAGTCCTGTAAGTGTGTTGACAGTCAGTGTGTGGGTAGAGTCCAATCAGTGTGCCGGTAGAGTCCAGTGAGTGTGTGGGTAGAGTCCAGTCAGTGGGTTGACAGTCAGTGTGTGGGTATGGTCAAGTCAGTGTGTGGGTAGAGTCCAGTGAGTGTGTGGGTAGAGTCAAGTCAGTGTGTTGACAGTCAGTGTGTGGGTAGAGTCCAGTCAGTGTGTGGGTAGAGTCCTGTCAGTATGTGGGCAGTCACTGTGTGGGTAGAGTCCAGTCAGTGTGTGGGTAGAGTCCAGTGAGTGTGTGGGTAGAGCCCAGTCAGTGTGTTGACAGACAGTGTGTGGGTAGAGTCCAGTCAGTGTATGGGTCGAGTCCAGTCAGTGTGTTGACAGTCAGTGTGTGGGTAGAGTCCAGTCAGTGTGTGAGTAGAGTCCAGTCAGTATGTGGGCAGTCACTGTGTGGGTAGAGTCCAGTCAGTGTGTGGGTAGAGTCCAGTGAGTGTGTGGGTAGAGCCCAGTCAGTGTGTTGACAGACAGTGTGTGGGTAGAGTCCAGTCAGTGTATGGGTCGAGTCCAGTCAGTGTGTTGACAGTCAGTGTGTTGGTAGAGTCCAGTCAGTGTGTGGGTAGAGTCCAGTCAGTGTGTTGATAGTCAGTGTGTGGGTAGAGTCCAGTGAGTGTGTGGGTAGAGTCCAGTCAGTGGGTTGACAGTCAGTTTGTGGGTCGAGTCCAGTCAGTCTGTGGGTAGAATCCAGTGAATGTGTGGGTAGAGTCTAGTCAGTGTGTGGGTAGAGTCCAGTGAGTGTGTGGGTAAGGTCCAGTCAGTGTGTTGACAGTCCATTCAGTGTGTGGGTAGAGTCCAGTCAGTGGGTTGACAGTCAGTGTGTGGGTATGGTCAAGTCAGTGTGTGGGTAGAGTCCAGTGAGTGTGTGGGTAGAGTCCAGTCAGTGTGTGGGTAGAGTCAAGTCAGTGGGTTGACAGTCAGTGTGTGGGTATGGTCAAGTCAGTGTGTGGGTAGAGTCCAGTGAGTGTGTGGGTAGAGTCAAGTCAGTGTGTTGACAGTCAGTGTGTGGGTAGAGTCCAGTCAGTGTGTGGGTAGAGTCCAGTCAGTGGGTTGACAGTCAGTTTGTGGGTAAAGTCCAGTCAGTGTGTGGGTAGAGTACAGTGAGTGTGTGGGTAGAGTCCAGTCAGTGTGTGGGTAGAGTCCAGTCAGTGTGTGTATAGAGTTCAGTCAGTGTGTGGGTAGAGTCCAGTCAGTGAGTTGACAGTCAGTGTGTGGGTAGAGTCCAGTCGGTGTGTGGGTAGAGTCAAGTCAGTGTGTTGACAGTCAGTGTGTGAGTAGAGTCCAGTGAGTGTGTGGGTAGAGTCCAGTCAGTGTGTTGACAGTCAAAGTGTGGGTAGAATCCAGTGAATGTGTGGGTAGAGTCTAGTCAGTGTGTGGGTAGAGTCCAGTGAGTGTGTGGGTAAGGTCCAGTCAGTGTGTTGACAGTCCATTCAGTGTGTGGGTAGAGTCCAGTCAGTGGGTTGACAGTCAGTGTGTGGGTATGGTCAAGTCAGTGTGTGGGTAGAGTCCAGTGAGTGTGTGGGTAGAGTCCAGTCAGTGTGTGGGTAGAGTCAAGTCAGTGGGTTGACAGTCAGTGTGTGGGTATGGTCAAGTCAGTGTGTGGGTAGAGTCCAGTGAGTGTGTGGGTAGAGTCAAGTCAGTGTGTTGACAGTCAGTGTGTGGGTAGAGTCCAGTCAGTGTGTGGGTAGAGTCCAGTCAGTGGGTTGACAGTCAGTTTGTGGGTAAAGTCCAGTCAGTGTGTGGGTAGAGTACAGTGAGTGTGTGGGTAGAGTCCAGTCAGTGTGTGGGTAGAGTCCAGTCAGTGTGTGTATAGAGTTCAGTCAGTGTGTGGGTAGAGTCCAGTCAGTGAGTTGACAGTCAGTGTGTGGGTAGAGTCCAGTCGGTGTGTGGGTAGAGTACAATCAGTGTGTGGGTAGAGTCAAGTCAGTGTGTTGACAGTCAGTGTGTGAGTAGAGTCCAGTGAGTGTGTGGGTAGAGTCCAGTCAGTGTGTTGACAGTCAAAGTGTGGGTAGAGTCCAGTCAGTGTGTGGGTAGAGTCCAGTCAGTGTGTGGGTAGAGTCCAGTCAATATGTGGGCAGTCACTGTGTGGGTAGAGTCCAGTCAGTGTGTGGGTAGAGTCCAGTGAGTGTGTGGGTAGAGCCCAGTCAGTGTGTTGACAGACAGTGTGTGGGTAGAGTCCAGTCAGTGTATGGGTCGAGTCCAGTCAGTGTGTTGACATTCAGTGTGTTGGTAGAGTCCAGTCAGTGTGTGGGTAGAGTCCAGTCAGTGTGTTGATAGTCAGTGTGTGGGTAGAGTCCAGTGAGTGTGTGGGTAGAGTCCAGTCAGTGGGTTGACAGTCAGTTTGTGGGTCGAGTCCAGTCAGTCTGTGGGTAGAAGCCAGTGAATGTGTGGGTAGAGTCTAGTCAGTGTGTGGGTAGAGTCCAGTCAGTGTGTGGGTAGAGTCCAGTGAGTGTGTGGGTAAGGTCCAGTCAGTGTGTTGACAGTCCATTCAGTGTGTGGGTAGAGTCCAGTCAGTGGGTAGACAGTCAGTGTGTGGGTATGGTCAAGTCAGTGTGTGGGTAGAGTCCAGTGAGTGTGTGGGTAGAGTCCAGTCAGTGTGTGGGTAGAGTCAAGTCAGTGGGTTGACAGTCAGTGTGTGGGTATGGTCAAGTCAGTGTGTGGGTAGAGTCCAGTGAGTGTGTGGGTAGAGTCAAGTCAGTGTGTTGACAGTCAGTGTGTGGGTAGAGTCCAGTCAGTGTGTGGGTAGAGTCCAGTCAGTGGGTTGACAGTCAGTTTGTGGGTAAAGTCCAGTCAGTGTGTGGGTAGAGTACAGTGAGTGTGTGGATAGAGTCCAGTCAGTGTGTGGGTAGAGTCCAGTCAGTGTGTGTATAGAGTTCAGTCAGTGTGTGGGTAGAGTCCAGTCAGTGAGTTGACAGTCAGTGTGTGGGTAGAGTCCAGTCGGTGTGTGGGTAGAGTACAATCAGTGTGTGGGTAGAGTCAAGTCAGTGTGTTGACAATCAGTGTGTGAGTAGAGTCCAGTGAGTGTGTGGGTAGAGTCCAGTCAGGGTGTTGACAGTCAAAGTGTGGGTAGAGTCCAGTCAGTGTGTGGGTAGAGTCCAGTCAGTGTGTGGGTAGAGTCCAGTCAGTATGTGGGCAGTCACTGTGTGGGTAGAGTCCAGTCAGTGTGTGGGTAGAGTCCAGTGAGTGTGTGGGTAGAGTCTAGTCAGTGTGTTGACAGTCCATTCAGTGTGTGGGTAGAGTCCAGTCAGTGGGTTGACAGTCAGTGTGTGGGTAGAGTCAAGTCAGTGTGTGGGTAGAGTCCAGTGAGTGTGTGGGTAGAGTCCAGTCAGTGTGTGGGTAGAGTCAAGTCAGTGGGTTGACAGTCAGTGTGTGGGTATGGTCAAGTCAGTGTGTGGGTAGAGTCCAGTGAGTGTGTGGGTAGAGTCAAGTCAGTGTGTTGACAGTCAGTGTGTGGGTAGAGTCCAGTCAGTGTGTGGGTAGAGTCCAGTCAGTGGGTTGACAGTCAGTTTGTGGGTAAAGTCCAGTCAGTGTGTGGGTAGAGTACAGTGAGTGTGTGGATAGAGTCCAGTCAGTGTGTGGGTAGAGTCCAGTCAGTGTGTGTATAGAGTTCAGTCAGTGTGTGGGTAGAGTCCAGTCAGTGAGTTGACAGTCAGTGTGTGGGTATAGTCCAGTCAGTGTGTGGGTAGAGTCCAGTCAGTGTGTTGACAGTCAGTGTGTGGGTAGAGTCCAGTCAGTGTGTGGGTAGAGTCCAGTCAGTGGGTTGACAGTCAGTTTGTGGGTAGAGTCTAGTCAGTGTGTGGGTAGATTCCAGTCAGTGTGTGGGTAGAGTCCAGTCAGTGTGTGGGTAGAGTCCAGTCAGTGTGTGTATAGAGTACAGTCAGTGTGTGGGTAGAGTCCAGTCAGTGAGTTGACAGTCAGTGTGTGGGTAGAGTCCAGTCGGTGTGTGGGTAGAGTACAATCAGTGTGTGGGTTGAGTCAAGTCAGTGTGTTGACAATCAGTGTGTGGGTAGAATCAAGTCAGTGTGTTGACAGTCAGTGTTTGGGTAGTCCAGTCGGTGTGTGGCTAGAGTCCTGTAAGTGTGTTGACAGTCAGTGTGTGGGTAGAGTCCAATCAGTGTGCCGGTAGAGTCCAGTGAGTGTGTGGGTAGAGTCCAGTCAGTGGGTTGACAGTCAGTGTGTGGGTATGGTCAAGTCAGTGTGTGGGTAGAGTCCAGTGAGTGTGTGGGTAGAGTCAAGTCAGTGTGTTGACAGTCAGTGTGTGGGTAGAGTCCAGTCAGTGTGTGGGTAGAGTCCAGTCAGTATGTGGGCAGTCAATGTGTGGGTAGAGTCCAGTCAGTGTGTGGGTGGAGTCCAGTCAGTGTGTTGACAGTCAGTGTGTGGGTAGAGTTCAGTCAGTGTGTGGGCAGTCAGTGTGTGGGTAGAGTCCTGTCAGTGTGTGGGTAGAGTCCAGTCAGTGTGTGGGTAGAGTCCAGTGAGTGTGTGGGTAGAGCCCAGTCAGGGTGTTGACAGACAGTGTGTGGGTAGAGTCCAGTCAGTGTGTGGGTAGAGTCCAGTCAGTGTGTTGACAAACAGTGTTTTTGAAGAGTCCAGTCAGAATGTGGGTAGAGTACAGTCAGTGTGTTGACAGTCAGTGTGTTGGTAGATTCCAGTCAGTGTATTGACAGTCAGTGTGTGGGTAGTCCAGTCAGTGTGTGGGAAGAGTCCAGTCAGTGTGTGGGTAGAGTCCAGTCAGTGTGTTGACAGTCAGTGTGTGGGTAGAGTCCAGTCAGTGTGTGGGTAGAGTCCAGTGATTGTGTGGGTAAGGTCCAGTCAGTGTGTTGACAGTCCATTCAGTGTGTGGGTAGAGTCCAGTCAGTGGGTTGACAGTCAGTGTGTGGGTATGGTCAAGTCAGTGTGTGGGTAGAGTCCAGTGAGTGTGTGGGTAGAGTCCAGTCAGTGTGTGGGTAGAGTCAAGTCAGTGGGTTGACAGTCAGTGTGTGGGTATGGTCAAGTCAGTGTGTGGGTAGAGTCCAGTGAGTGTGTGGGTAGAGTCCAGTCAGTGTTTGGGTAGAGTCCAGTCAGTGTGTGGGTAGAGTCCAGTAGTTAGAGTCCAGTCAGTGTGTGGGTAGAGTCCAGTCAGTTTGTGGGTAGAGTCCAGTAGTTAGAGTCCAGTCAGTGTGTGGGTAGAGTCCAGTAGTTAGAGTCCAGTGAGTGTGTGGGTAGAGTCCAGTCAGTGTGTGGGTAGAGTCCAGTGAGTGTGTGGGTAGAGCCCAGTCAGTGTGTTGACAGACAGTGTGTGGGTAGAGTCCAGTCAGTGTATGGGTCGAGTCCAGTCAGTGTGTTGACAGTCAGTGTGTTGGTAGAGTCCAGTCAGTGTGTGGGTAGAGTCCAGTCAGTGTGTTGATAGTCAGTGTGTGGGTAGAGTCCAGTGAGTGTGTGGGTAGAGTCCAGTCAGTGGGTTGACAGTCAATTTGTGGGTAGAGTCCAGTCAATCTGTGGGTAGAATCCAGTGAATGTGCGGGTAGAGTCCATTCAGTGTTAGGTTAGAGTCCAGTCAGTGTGTGGGCAGTCAGTGTGTGGGTAGAGTCCAGTCAGTGTGTGGGTAGAGTCCAGTCAGTGTGTGGGAAGAGTCCAGTCAGTGTGTGGGTAGAGTCCAGTCAGTGTGTGGGCAGTCAGTGTCTGGGTAGAGTCCAGTCAGTGTGTGGCTTGAGTCCAGTCAGTGTGTGGCTTGTGTCCAGTCAGTGTGTTGACAGTCAGTGTGTGGGTAGAGTTCAGTCAGTGTGTGGGCAGTCAGTGTGTGGCTTGAGTCCAGTCAGTGTGTGGGTAGAGTCCAGTCAGTGTGTGGGTAGAGTCAAGTGAGTGTGTGGGTAGAGCCCAGTCAGTGTGTTGACAGACAGTGTGTGGGTAGAGTCCAGTCAGTGTGTGGGTAGAGTCCAGTCAGTGTGTTGACAGTCAGTGTGTTGGTAGACTCCAGTCAGTGTGTGGTTAGAGTCCAGTCAGTGTGTTGACAGTCAGTGTGTGGGTAGTCCAGTCAGTGTGTGGGTAGAGTCCAGTCAGTGTGTGGCTAGAGTCCAGTCAGTGTGTTGACAGTCAGTGTGTGGGTATGGTCCAGTCAGTGTGTGGGTAGAGTCCAGTGAGTGTGTGGGTAGAGTCAAGTCAGTGTGTTGACAGTCAGTGTTTGGGTAGTCCAGTCGGTGTGTGGCTAGAGTCCTGTAAGTGTGTTGACAGTCAGTGTGTGGGTAGAGTCCAATCAGTGTGCGGTAGAGTCCAGTGAGTGTGTGGGTAGAGTCCAGTCAGTGGGTTGACAGTCAGTGTGTGGGTATGGTCAAGTCAGTGTGTGGTTAGAGTCCAGTCAGTGTATTGACAGTCAGTGTGTGGGTAGTCCAGTCAGTGTGTGGGAAGAGTCCAGTCAGTGTGTGGGTAGAGTCCTGTCAGTGTGTTGACAGTCAGTGTGTGGGTAGAGTCCAGTCAGTGTGTGGGTAGAGTCCAGTGAGTGTGTGGGTAAGGTCCAGTCAGTGTGTTGACAGTCCATTCAGTGTGTGGGTAGAGTCCAGTCAGTGGGTTGACAGTCAGTGTGTGGGTATGGTCAAGTCAGTGTGTGGGTAGAGTCCAGTGAGTGTGTGGGTAAGGTCCAGTCAGTGTGTTGACAGTCCATTCAGTGTGTGGGTAGAGTCCAGTCAGTGGGTTGACAGTCAGTGTGTGGGTATGGTCAAGTCAGTGTGTGGGTAGAGTCCAGTGAGTGTGTGGGAATAGAGCCCAGTCAGTGTGTTGACAGACAGTGTGTGGGTAGAGTCCAGTCAGTGTGTGGGTAGAGTCCAGTCAGTGTGTTGACAGTCAGTGTGTTGGTAGACTCCAGTCAGTGTGTGGTTAGAGTCCAGTCAGTGTGTTGACAGTCAGTGTGTGGGTAGTCCAGTCAGTGTGTGGGTAGAGTCCAGTCAGTGTGTGGCTAGAGTCCAGTCAGTGTGTTGACAGTCAGTGTGTGGGTATGGTCCAGTCAGTGTGTGGGTAGAGTCCAGTGAGTGTGTGGGTAGAGTCAAGTCAGTGTGTTGACAGTCAGTGTTTGGGTAGTCCAGTCGGTGTGTGGCTAGAGTCCTGTAAGTGTGTTGACAGTCAGTGTGTGGGTAGAGTCCAATCAGTGTGCCGGTAGAGTCCAGTGAGTGTGTGGGTAGAGTCCAGTCAGTGGGTTGACAGTCAGTGTGTGGGTATGGTCAAGTCAGTGTGTGGTTAGAGTCCAGTCAGTGTATTGACAGTCAGTGTGTGGGTAGTCCAGTCAGTGTGTGGGAAGAGTCCAGTCAGTGTGTGGGTAGAGTCCTGTCAGTGTGTTGACAGTCAGTGTGTGGGTAGAGTCCAGTCAGTGTGTGGGTAGAGTCCAGTGAGTGTGTGGGTAAGGTCCAGTCAGTGTGTTGACAGTCCATTCAGTGTGTGGGTAGAGTCCAGTCAGTGGGTTGACAGTCAGTGTGTGGGTATGGTCAAGTCAGTGTGTGGGTAGAGTCCAGTGAGTGTGTGGGTAGAGTCCAGTGAGTGTGTGGGTAGAGTCAAGTCAGTGGGTTGACAGTCAGTGTGTGGGTATGGTCAAGTCAGTGTGTGGGTAGAGTCCAGTGAGTGTGTGGGTAGAGTCAAGTCAGTGTGTTGACAGTCAGTGTGTGGGTAGAGTCCAGTCAGTGTGTGGGTAGAGTCCAGTCAGTGGGTTGACAGTCAGTTTGTGGGTAAAGTCCAGTCAGTGTGTGGGTAGAGTACAGTGAGTGTGTGGGTAGAGTCCAGTCAGTGTGTGGGTAGAGTCCAGTCAGTGTGTGTATAGAGTTCAGTCAGTGTGTGGGTAGAGTCCAGTCAGTGAGTTGACAGTCAGTGTGTGGGTAGAGTCCAGTCGGTGTGTGGGTAGAGTACAATTAGTGTGTGGGTAGAGTCAAGTCAGTGTGTTGACAGTCAGTGTGTGAGTAGAGTCCAGTGAGTGAATGGGTAGAGTCCAGTCAGTGTGTTGACAGTCAAAGTGTGGGTAGAGTCCAGTCAGTGTGTGGGTAGAGTCCAGTCAGTGTGTGGGTAGAGTCCAGTCAGTATGTGGGCAGTCACTGTGTGGGTAGAGTCCAGTCAGTGTGTGGGTAGAGTCCAGTGAGTGTGTGGGTAGAGCCCAGTCAGTGTGTTGACAGACAGTGTGTGGGTAGAGTCCAGTCAGTGTATGGGTCGAGTCCAGTCAGTGTGTTGACAGTCAGTGTGTTGGTAGAGTCCAGTCAGTGTGTGGGTAGAGTCCAGTCAGTGTGTTGATAGTCAGTGTGTGGGTATGGTCAAGTCAGTGTGTGGGTAGAGTCCAGTGAGTGTGTGGGTAGAGTCCAGTCAGTGTGTGGGTAGAATCAAGTCAGTGGGTTGACAGTCAGTGTGTGGGTATGGTCAAGTCAGTGTGTGGGTAGAGTCCAGTGAGTGTGTGGGTAGAGTCAAGTCAGTGTGTTGACAGTCAGTGTGTGGGTAGAGTCCAGTCAGTGTGTGGGTAGAGTCCAGTCAGTGGGTTGACAGTCAGTTTGTGGGTAAAGTCCAGTCAGTGTGTGGGTAGAGTACAGTGAGTGTGTGGGTAGAGTCCAGTCAGTGTTTGGGTAGAGTCCAGTCAGTGTGTGTATAGAGTACAATCAGTGTGTGGGTAGAGTCCAGTCATTGTGTTGATAGTCAGTGTGTGGGTATGGTCAAGTCAGTGTGTGGGTAGAGTCCAGTGAGTGTGTGGGTAGAGTCAAGTCAGTGTGTTGACAGTCAGTGTGTGTATAGAGTACAGTCAGTGTGTGGGTAGAGTCCAGTCAGTGAGTTGACAGTCAGTGTGTGGGTAGAGTCCAGTCGGTGTGTGGGTAGAGTACAATCAGTGTGTGGGTAGAGTCAAGTCAGTGTGTTGACAGTCAGTGTGTGAGTAGAGTCCAGTGAGTGTGTGGGTAGAGTCCAGTCAGTGTGTGGGTAGAGTCCAGTCAGTGTGTGGGTAGAGTCCAGTCAGTATGTGGGCAGTCACTGTGTGGGTAGAGTCCAGTCAGTGTGTGGGTAGAGTCCAGTGAGTGTGTGGGTAGAGCCCAGTCAGTGTGTTGACAGACAGTGTGTGGGTAGAGTCCAGTCAGTGTATGGGTCGAGTCCAGTCAGTGTGTTGACAGTCAGTGTGTTGGTAGAGTCCAGTGAGTGTGTGGGTAGAGTCCAGTCAGTGTGTTGACAGTCAGTGTGTGGGTAGTCCAGTCAGTGTGTGGGTAGAGTCCAGTCAGTGTGTGGCTAGAGTCCAGTCAGTGTGTTGACAATCAGTGTGTGGGTAGAGTCCAGTGAGTGTGTGGGTAGAGTCCAGTCAGTGTGTTGACAGTCAGTGTGTGGGTATGGTCCAGTCAGTGTGTGGGTAGAGTCCAGTGAGTGTGTGGGTAGAGTCCAGTGAGTGTGTGGGTAGAGTCAAGTCAGTGGGTTGACAGTCAGTGTGTGGGTATGGTCAAGTCAGTGTGTCGGTAGAGTCCAGTGAGTGTGTGGGTAGAGTCCAGTCAGTGGGTTGACAGTCAGTTTGTGGGTAAAGTCCAGTCAGTGTGTGGGTAGAGTACAGTGAGTGTGTGGGTAGAGTCCAGTCAGTGTGTGGGTAGAGTCCAGTCAGTGTGTGTATAGAGTTCAGTCAGTGTGTGGGTAGAGGCCAGTCAGTGAGTTGACAGTCAGTGTGTGGGTAGAGTCCAGTCAGTGTGTTGACAGTCAGTGTGTGGGTAGAGTCCAGTCGGTGTGTGGGTAGAGTACAATTAGTGTGTGGGTAGAGTCAAGTCAGTGTGTTGACAGTCAGTGTGTGAGTAGAGTCCAGTGAGTGTGTGGGTAGAGTCCAGTCAGTGTGTTGACAGTCAAAGTGTGGGTAGAGTCCAGTCAGTGTGTGGGTAGAGTCCAGTCAGTGTGTGGGTAGAGTCCAGTGAGTGTGTGGGTAGAGCCCAGTCAGTGTGTTGACAGACAGTGTGTGGGTAGAGTCCAGTCAGTGTATGGGTCGAGTCCAGTCAGTGTGTTGACAGTCAGTGTGTTGGTAGAGTCCAGTCAGTGTGTGGGTAGAGTCCAGTCAGTGTGTTGATAGTCAGTGTGTGGGTATGGTCAAGTCAGTGTGTGGGTAGAGTCCAGTGAGTGTGTGGGTAGAGTCCAGTCAGTGTGTGGGTAGAATCAAGTCAGTGGGTTGACAGTCAGTGTGTGGGTATGGTCAAGTCAGTGTGTGGGTAGAGTCCAGTGAGTGTGTGGGTAGAGTCAAGTCAGTGTGTTGACAGTCAGTGTGTGGGTAGAGTCCAGTCAGTGTGTGGGTAGAGTCCAGTCAGTGGGTTGACAGTCAGTTTGTGGGTAAAGTCCAGTCAGTGTGTGGGTAGAGTACAGTGAGTGTGTGGGTAGAGTCCAGTCAGTGTTTGGGTAGAGTCCAGTCAGTGTGTGTATAGAGTACAGTCAGTGTGTGGGTAGAGTCCAGTCAGTGAGTTGACAGTCAGTGTGTGGGTAGAGTCCAGTCGGTGTGTGGGTAGAGTACAATCAGTGTGTGGGTAGAGTCAAGTCAGTGTGTTGACAGTCAGTGTGTGAGTAGAGTCCAGTGAGTGTGTGGGTAGAGTCCAGTCAGTGTGTGGGTAGAGTCCAGTCAGTGTGTGGGTAGAGTCCAGTCAGTATGTGGGCAGTCACTGTGTGGGTAGAGTCCAGTCAGTGTGTGGGTAGAGTCCAGTGAGTGTGTGGGTAGAGCCCAGTCAGTGTGTTGACAGACAGTGTGTGGGTAGAGTCCAGTCAGTGTATGGGTCGAGTCCAGTCAGTGTGTTGACAGTCAGTGTGTTGGTAGAGTCCAGTTAGTGTGTGGGTAGAGTCCAGTCAGTGTGTTGATAGTCAGTGTGTGGGTAGAGTCCAGTGAGTGTGTGGGTAGAGTCCAGTCAGTGTGTTGACAGTCAGTGTGTGGGTAGTCCAGTCAGTGTGTGGGTAGAGTCCAGTCAGTGTGTGGCTAGAGTCCAGTCAGTGTGTTGACAATCAGTGTGTGGGTAGAGTCCAGTGAGTGTGTGGGTAGAGTCCAGTCAGTGTGTTGACAGTCAGTGTGTGGGTATGGTCCAGTCAGTGTGTGGGTAGAGTCCAGTGAGTGTGTGGGTAGAGTCAAGTCAGTGTGTTGACAGTCAGTGTGTGGGTAGTCCAGTCGGTGTGTGGGTAGAGTCCATGTATCAGGTGGAAGGATCAACCTTACGGCGCCGACAGAGATGGCAGCCTCGCTTCAAGTTCTCAGGAAACCATGCAGTATTTTGTTTTTATGTATTATTTCTTACATAATTACCCCGGGAAATATTAAGTTTTATTACATACAACCGGGAGGAACTATTGGATATAAGAGCAACGTCAACTTACCAACATTACGACCAGGAATACGACTTTCCCAAAGAGGATTCTCGGTTTGCTAACCCAAACACAACAACAGACTGGATAGCACGTGGCTACTCAAAGCAACGGCGGCGCCGGAGAAGAGGAAACGCGCCGGTCTTTTGGTCAAGCTTACGTCGACGGGCGCATCGTGCACCTCTCCGAGTATTTTGATCGCCAATGTACAGTCTCTTGACAACAAAGTAGACGAAATCCGATCGAGGGTTGCCTTTCAGAGAGACATCCGAGACTGCAACGTTCTTTGCTTCACGGAAACATGGCTCACTCAGGACACGTTATCAGAGTCGGTACAGCCACCTGGTTTCTCCACGCATCGCGCCGACAGAAACAAACTTCTATCTGGTAAGAAGAAGGGTGGGGTGTGTGTCTTATGATTAACGAGACGTGGTGTGATCATAACAACATACAGGAACTCAAGTCCTTTTGTTCACCTGACATAGAATTCATTACAATCAAATGCAGACCGCATTATCTACCAAGAGAATTCTCCTCGATTATAATCACAGCCGTGTACATCCCCCCTCAAGCTGACACATTGACGGCACTGAAAGAAATTCATCGGACTCTATGTAAACTGGAAACCACATATCCTGAGGCTGCATTTATTGTGGCTGGGGATTTTAATAAGGCTAATTTAAGAACAAGGCTCCCGAAATTTTACCAGCATATCGAATGTGCCACCGGGCTGGTAAAATCCTGGACCACTGTTATTCCAACTTCCGTGATGCATACAAGGCTATTCTCCGCCCTCCTTTCGGCAAGTCTGACCATGACTCCATTTTGTTGCTCCCAGCCTACAAACAGAAACTAAAACAGGAAACGCCCGTTCTCAGGTCTGTTCAACGCTGGTCCGACCAATCTGATTCCATGCTGCAAGATTGCTTCGAGCACGTGGACTGGGATATGTTCCGGATAGCATCTGACAACAACATTGATGTATACGCTGATTCGGTGAGCGAGTTTATTAGCAAGTGCATTGGTGATGTTGTACCCATAGCAAATATTAAAACCTTCCCCAACCAGAAACCGTGGATTGATGGCAGCATTCGCACAAAACTGAAAGCGCGAACCACTGCTTTTAACCAGGCTAAGGCTACCGGAAACATGACTGAATACAAACAGTGTAGCTATTCCCTCCGCAAGGCAATCAAACAAGCTAAGCGTCAATATAGAGACAAAGTAGAGTCACAATTCAACGGCTCCAGACACAAGAGGAATGTGGCAGGGTCTACAGTCAATCACGGACTACAAAAAGAAAACCAGCCCGTCGCGGACCATGACGCCCTGCTCCCAGACCAACTAAACAACTTCTTTGCTCGCTTTGAGGACAATGCAGTGCCACCGACACGGCCCGCTACCAAAACCTGCGGGCTCACCTTCACTGCAGCCAATGTGAGAAAAACATTTAAATGTGTTAACCCTCGCAAGGCTGCCGGCCCAGATGGCATCCCTGGCCGTGTCCTCAGAGCATGCGCAGACCAGCTGGCTGGTGTGTTCACGGACATATTCAATCAGTCCCTATCCCAGTCTGCTGTTCCCACATGCTTCAAGAGGGCCACCATTGTTCCTGTTCCCAAGAAAGCTAAGGTGACTGAGCTAAATGACTATCGCCCGTAGCACTCACTTCTGTCATCATGAAGTGCTTTGAGAGATTAGTCAAGGATCATATCACCTCCATCCTGCCAGACACCCTGGACCCACTCCAATTTGCTTACCGTCCCAATAGGTCCACAGACGACGCAATCGCAATCACACTGCATACTGCCCTAACCCATCTGGACAAGAGGAATACTTATGTAAGAATGCTGTTCATCGACTACAGCTCAGCATTTAACACCATAGTACCCTCCAAGCTCGTCATTAAGCTCGAGACCCTGGGTCTCGACTCCAGCCCTGTGCAACTGGGTCCTGGACTTCCTGACGGGCCGGTCCCAGGTGGTGAGGGTAGGAAACAACATCTCCACTCCGCTGATCCTCAACACTGGGGCCCCACAAGTGCGTTCTCAGCCCTCTCCTGTACTCCCTGTTTACCCATGACTGCGTGGCCAAGCACGCATCCAACTCAATCATCAAGTTTGCTGACGACACTACAGTGGTAGGCTTGATTACCAACAACGACGAGACGGCCTACAGAGAGGAGGTGAGGGCCCTCGGAGTGTGGTGTCAGGAAAATAACCTCTCACTCAATGTCAGCAAAACAAAGGAGATGATTGTGGACTTCAGGAAACAGGAGAGGGAGCACCCCCCTATCCACATCGAGGGGACAGTAGTGGAGAGGGTGGAAAGTTTTAAGTTCCTCGGTGTACACATCACAGACAAACTGAATTGGTCCACCCACACAGACAGCGTGGTGAAGAAGGCGCAACAGCGCCTCTTCAACCTCAGGAGGCTGAAGAAATTCGGCTTGTCACCAAAATCACTCACAAACTTTTACAGATGCACTATCGAGAGCATCCTGTCGGGCTGTATCACCGCCTGGTACGGCAACTGCTCCGCCCACAACCGTAAGGCTCTCCAGAGGGTAGTGAGGACTGCACAGCGCATCACCGGGGGAAACCTACCTGCCCTCCAGGACACCTACACCACCTGATGTCACAGGAAGGCCAAAAAGATCATCAAGGACAACAACCACCCGAGCCACTGCCTGTTCACCCCGCTATCATCCAGAAGGCGAGGTCAGTACAGGTGCATCAAAGCTGGGACCGAGAGACTGAAAAACAGCTTCTACCTCAAGGCCATCAGACTGTTAAACAGCCATCACTAACATTGAGTGGCTGCTGCCAACATACTGACTTAAATCTCTAGCCACTTTAAACATAGGAATTGGATGTAACAAATGTATCACTAGCCACTTTAAACAATTTTGTATATAATGTTTACGTATCCGACATACTCATATCAAATGTATACACTGTACTCTAAACCATCTACTGTATCTTGCCTATGCCGTTCAGCCATCGACCCAAATCTCTAGCCACTTTAATAATTATAACTGGATGAAATAATGTATCACTAGCCACTTTAAACAATGCCATTTATATAATGTTTACATATCCTACATTACTCATCTCATATATATATATATGTGTATATACTGTACTCCATACCATCTACTGCATCTTGCCTATGCCGGTCAGCCATCGCTCATCCATATATTTATATGTACATACTCGTATTCATTCCTTTACTCTTGTGTGTATAAGGTAGTTGTTGTGAATTTGTTAGATTACTTGTTAGATACTACTGCATGGTCGGAACTAGAAGCACAAGCATTTCGCTACACTCGCATTAACATCTGCTAACCATGTGTATGTGACAAATACAATTTGATTTGATTTGAAGTGTGTTTACAGTCAGTGTGTGGGTAGAGTCCAATCAGTGTGCCGGTAGAGTCCAGTGAGTGTGTGGGTAGAGTCCAGTCAGTGTGTGGGTAGAGTCAAGTCAGTGGGTTGACAGTCAGTGTGTGGGTATGGTCAAGTCAGTGTGTGGGTAGAGTCCAGTGAGTGTGTGGGTAGAGTCAAGTCAGTGTGTTGACAGTCAGTGTGTGGGTAGAATCCAGTCAGTGTGTGGGTAGAGTCCAGTCAGTATGTGGGCAGTCAATGTGTGGGTAGAGTCCAGTCAGTGTGTGGGTGGAGTCCAGTCAGTGTGTTGACAGTCAGTGTGTGGGTAGAGTTCAGTCATTGTGTGGGCAGTCAGTGTGTGGGTAGAGTCCAGTCAGTGTGTGGGTAGAGTCCAGTCAGTGTGTGGGTAGAGTCCAGTGAGTGTGTGGGTAGAGACCAGTCAGGGTGTTGACAGATAGTGTGTGGGTAGAGTCCAGTCAGTGTGTGGGTAGAGTCCAGTGAGTGTGTGGGTAGAGTCCAGTCAGTGTGTGGGTAGAGTCCAGTCAGTGTGTGGGTAGAGTCCAGTGAGTGTATGGGTAGAGCCCAGTCAGTGTGTTGACAGACAGTGTATGGGAAGAGTCCAGTCAGAATGTGGGTAGAGTACAGTCAGTGTGTTGACAGTCAGTGTGTTGGTAGATTCCAGTCAGTGTGTGGTTAGAGTCCAGTCAGTGTATTGACAGTCAGTGTGTGGGTAGTCCAGTCAGTGTGTGGGTAGAGTCCAGTCAGTGTGTGGGTAGAGTCCAGTCAGTGTGTGGGTAAGGTCCAGTCAGTGTGTGGGTAGAGTCCAGTGAGTGTGTGGGTAAGGTCCAGTCAGTGTGTTGACAGTCCATTCAGTGTGTGGGTAGAGTCCAGTCAGTGTGTTGACAGTCAGTGTGTGGGTAGAGTCCAGTCAGTGTGTGGGTAGAGTCCAGTCAGTGTGTGGGTAGAGTCCAGTCAGTGTGTGGGTAGAGTCCAGTCAGTGTGTGGGTATGGTCCAGTCAGTGTGTGGGTAGAGTCCAGTGAGTGTGTGGGTAGAGTCAAGTCAGTGTGTTGACAGTCAGTGTGTGGGTAGTCCAGTCGGTGTGTGGGTAGAGTCCTGTAAGTGTGTGGGTAGAGTCCAGTCAGTGTGTGGGTAGAGTCCAATCAGTGTGCCGGTAGAGTCCAGTGAGTGCGTGGGTAGAGTCCAGTCAGTGGGTTGACAGTCAGTGTGTGGGTAGAGTCCAGTCAGTGTGTGTTGACAGTCAGTGTGTGGGTAGAGTCAAGTCAGTGTGTTGACAGTCAGTGTGTGGGTAGAGTCCAGTCAGTGTGTGGGTAGAGTCCAGTCACAGTGTGTGGGTAGAGTCCAGTCAGTATGTGGGCAGTCAATGTGTGGGTAGAGTCCAGTCAGTGTGTGGGTGGAGTCCAGTCAGTGTGTTGACAGTCAGTGTGTGGGTAGAGTTCAGTCAGTGTGTGGGCAGTCAGTGTGTGGGTAGAGTCCAGTGAGTGTGTGGGTAGAGTCCAGTCAGTGTGTTGACAGTCAGTGTGTGGGTATGGTCCAGTCAGTGTGTGGGTAGAGTCCAGTGAGTGTGTGGGTAGAGTCAAGTCAGTGTGTTGACAGTCAGTGTGTGGGTAGTCCAGTCGGTGTGTGGGTAGAGTCCTGTAAGTGTGTTGACAGTCAGTGTGTGGGTAGAGTCCAATCAGTGTGCCGGTAGAGTCCAGTGAGTGCGTGGGTAGAGTCCAGTCAGTGGGTTGACAGTCAGTGTGTGGGTAGAGTCCAGTGAGTGTGTGGGTAGAGTCAAGTCAGTGTGTTGACAGTCAGTGTGTGGGTAGAGTCCAGTCAGTGTGTGGGTAGAGTCCAGTCAGTATGGGGGCAGTCAATGTGTGGGTAGAGTCCAGTCAGTGTGTTGGTGGAGTCCAGTCAGTGTGTGGGTAGAGTCCAGTGAGTGTGTGGGTAGAGCCCAGTCAGGGTGTTGACAGATAGTGTGTGGGTAGAGTCCAGTGAGTGTGTGGGTAGAGTCCAGTGAGTGTGTGGGTAGAGTCCAGTCAGTGTGTGGGTATAGTCCAGTCAGTGTGTGGGTAGAGTCCAGTGAGTGTGTGGGTAGAGCCCAGTCAGTGTGTTGACAGACAGTGTATGGGAATAGTCCAGTCAGAATGTGGGTAGAGTACAGTCAGTGTGTTGACAGTCAGTGTGTTGGTAGATTCCAGTCAGTGTGTGGTTAGAGTCCAGTCAGTGTGTTGACAGTCAGTGTGTGGGTAGAGTCCAGTCAGTGTGTGGGTAGAGTCCAGTCAGTGTGTTGACAGTCCATTCAGTGTGTGGGTAGAGTCCAGTCAGTGTGTGTTGACAGTCCAGTCAGTGTGTGGGTAGAGTCCAGTCAGTGTGTGGGTAGAGTCCAGTCAGTGTGTGGGTAGAGTCCAGTCAGTGTGTGGCTAGAGTCCAGTCAGTGTGTTGACAGTCAGTGTGTGGGTAGAGTCCAGTGAGTCCAGTTACTCATCTCATATATATATATATGTGTATATACTGTACTCCATACCATCTACTGCATCTTGCCTATGCCGGTCAGCCATCGCTCATCCATATATTTATATGTACATACTCGTATTCATTCCTTTACTCTTGTGTGTATAAGGTAGTTGTTGTGAATTTGTTAGATTACTTGTTAGATACTACTGCATGGTCGGAACTAGAAGCACAAGCATTTCGCTACACTCGCATTAACATCTGCTAACCATGTGTATGTGACAAATAAAATTTGATTTGATTTGAAGTGTGTTGACAGTCAGTGTGTGGGTAGAGTCCAATCAGTGTGCCGGTAGAGTCCAGTGAGTGTGTGGGTAGAGTCCAGTCAGTGTGTGGGTAGAGTCAAGTCAGTGGGTTGACAGTCAGTGTGTGGGTATGGTCAAGTCAGTGTGTGGGTAGAGTCCAGTGAGTGTGTGGGTAGAGTCCAGTCAGTATGTGGGCAGTCAATGTGTGGGTAGAGTCCAGTCAGTGTGTGGGTAGAGTCCAGTCAGTGTGTGGGTAGAATCCAGTCAGTGTGTGGGTAGAGTCCAGTCAGTATGTGGGCAGTCAATGTGTGGGTAGAGTCCAGTCAGTGTGTGGGTAGAGTCCAGTCAGTGTGTGGGTAGAGTCCAGTCAGTGTGTGGGTAGAGTCCAGTGAGTGTGTGGGTAGAGACCAGTCAGGGTGTTGACAGATAGTGTGTGGGTAGAGTCCAGTCAGTGTGTGGGTAGAGTCCAGTGAGTGTGTGGGTAGAGTCCAGTCAGTGTGTGGGTAGAGTCCAGTCAGTGTGTGGGTAGAGTCCAGTGAGTGTATGGGTAGAGCCCAGTCAGTGTGTTGACAGACAGTGTATGGGAAGAGTCCAGTCAGTGTGTTGACAGTCAGTGTGTGGGTAGAGTTCAGTCAGTGTGTGGGCAGTCAGTGTGTGGGTAGAGTCCAGTCAGTGTGTGGGTAGAGTCCAGTCACAGTGTGTGGGTAGAGTCCAGTCAGTATGTGGGCAGTCAATATGTGGGTAGAGTCCAGTCAGTGTGTGGGTGGAGTCCATTCAGTGTGTTGACAGTCAGTGTGTGGGTAGAGTTCAGTCAGTGTGTGGGCAGTCAGTGTGTGGGTAGAGTCCAGTGAGTGTGTGGGTAGAGTCCAGTCAGTGTGTTGACAGTCAGTGTGTGGGTATGGTCCAGTCAGTGTGTGGGTAGAGTCCAGTGAGTGTGTGGGTAGAGTCAAGTCAGTGTGTTGACAGTCAGTGTGTGGGTAGTCCAGTCGGTGTGTGGGTAGAGTCCTGTAAGTGTGTTGACAGTCAGTGTGTGGGTAGAGTCCAATCAGTGTGCCGGTAGAGTCCAGTGAGTGCGTGGGTAGAGTCCAGTCAGTGGGTTGACAGTCAGTGTGTGGGTAGAGTCCAGTGAGTGTGTGGGTAGAGTCAAGTCAGTGTGTTGACAGTCAGTGTGTGGGTAGAGTCCAGTCAGTGTGTGGGTAGAGTCCAGTCAGTATGGGGGCAGTCAATGTGTGGGTAGAGTCCAGTCAGTGTGTTGGTGGAGTCCAGTCAGTGTGTTGACAGTCAGTGTGTGGGTAGAGTTCAGTCAGTGTGTGGGCAGTCAGTGTGTGGGTAGAGTCCAGTCAGTGTGTGGGTAGAGTCCAGTCACAGTGTGTGGGTAGAGTCCAGTCAGTATGTGGGCAGTCAGTCAGTGTGTGGGTAGAGTCCAGTCAGTGTGTGGGTGGAGTCCAGTCAGTGTGTTGACAGTCAGTGTGTGGGTAGAGTTCAGTCAGTGTGTGGGCAGTCAGTGTTTGGGTAGAGTCCAGTCAGTGTGTGGGTAGAGTCCAGTCAGTGTGTGGGTAGAGTCCAGTGAGTGTGTGGGAAGAGCCCAGTCAGGGTGTTGACAGATAGTGTGTGGGTAGAGTCCAGTCAGTGTGTGGGTAGAGTCCAGTGAGTGTGTGGGTAGAGTCCAGTCAGTGTGTGGGTAGAGTCCAGTCAGTGTGTGGGTAGAGTCCAGTCAGTGTGTGGGTAGAGCCCAGTCACTGGGTTGACAGACAGTGTATGGGAAGAGTCCAGTCAGAATGTGGGTAGAGTACAGTCAGTGTGTTGACAGTCAGTGTGTTGGTAGATTCCAGTCAGTGTGTGGTTAGAGTCCAGTCAGTGTATTGACAGTCAGTGTGTGGGTAGTCCAGTCAGTGTGTGGGTAGAGTCCAGTCAGTGTGTTGGTAGAGTCAAGTCAGTGTGTTGACAGTCAGTGTGTGGGTAGTCCAGTCGGTGTTTGGGTAGAGTCCTTTAAGTGTGTTGATTGTCAGTGTGTGGGTAGAGTCCAATCAGTGTGCCGGTAGAGTCCAGTGAGTGCGTGGGTAGAGTCCAGTCAGTGGGTTGACAGTCAGTGTGTGGGTAGAGTCCAGTGAGTGTGTGGGTAGAGTCAAGTCAGTGTGTTGACAGTCAGTGTGTGGGTAGAGTCCAGTCAGTGTGTGGGTAGAGTCCAGTCAGTATGTGGGCAGTCAATGTGTGGGTAGAGTCCAGTCAGTGTGTGGGTGGAGTCCAGTCAGTGTGTTGACAGTCAGTGTGTGGGTAGAGTTCAGTCAGTGTGTGGGCAGTCAGTGTGTGGGTAGAGTCCAGTCAGTGTGTGGGTAGAGTCCAGTGAGTGTGTGGGAAGAGCCCAGTCAGGGTGTTGACAGACAGTGTGTGGGTAGAGTCCAGTGAGTGTGTGGGTAGAGTCCAGTGAGTGTGTGGGTAGAGTCCAGTCAGTGTGTGGGTAGAGTCCAGTCAGTGTGTGGGTAGAGTCCAGTCAGTGTGTGGGTGGAGTCCAGTCAGTGTGTTGACAGTCAGTGTGTGGGTAGAGTTCAGTCAGTGTGTGGGCAGTCAGTGTGTGGGTAGAGTCCAGTCAGTGTGTGGGTAGAGTCCAGTGAGTGTGTGGGAAGAGCCCAGTCAGGGTGTTGACAGATAGTGTGTGGGTAGAGTCCAGTCAGTGTGTGGGTAGAGTCCAGTGAGTGTGTGGGTAGAGTCCAGTCAGTGTGTGGGTATAGTCCAGTCAGTGTGTGGGTAGAGTCCAGTGAGTGTGTGGGTAGAGCCCAGTCAGTGTGTTGACAGACAGTGTATGGGAAGAGTCCAGTCAGAATGTGGGTAGAGTACAGTCAGTGTGTTGACAGTCAGTGTGTTGGTAGATTCCAGTCAGTGTGTGGTTAGAGTCCAGTCAGTGTGTTGACAGTCAGTGTGTGGGTAGAGTCCAGTCAGTGTGTGGGTAGAGTCCAGTCAGTGTGTTGACAGTCCATTCAGTGTGTGGGTAGAGTCCAGTCAGTGTGTTGACAGTCAGTGTGTGGGTAGAGTCCAGTCAGTGTGTGGGTAGAGTCCAGTCAGTGTGTGGGTAGAGTCCAGTCAGTGTGTGGCTAGAGTCCAGTCAGTTTGTTGACAGTCAGTGTGTGGGTAGAGTCCAGTGAGTCCAGTTACTCATCTCATATATATATATATGTGTATATACTGTACTCCATACCATCTACTGCATCTTGCCTATGCCGGTCAGCCATCGCTCATCCATATATTTATATGTACATACTCGTATTCATTCCTTTACTCTTGTGTGTATAAGGTAGTTGTTGTGAATTTGTTAGATTACTTGTTAGATACTACTGCATGGTGGAACTAGAAGCACAAGCATTTAGCTACACTGCATTAACATCTGCTAACCATGTGTATGTGACAAATAAAATTTGATTTGATTTGAAGTGTGTTGACAGTCAGTGTGTGGGTAGAGTCCAATCAGTGTGCGGTAGAGTCCAGTGAGTGTGTGGGTAGAGTCCAGTCAGTGTGTGGGTAGAGTCAAGTCAGTGGGTTGACAGTCAGTGTGTGGGTATGGTCAAGTCAGTGTGTGGGTAGAGTCCAGTGAGTGTGTGGGTAGAGTCAAGTCAGTGTGTTGACAGTCAGTGTGTGGGTAGAGTCCAGTCAGTGTGTGGGTAGAGTCCAGTCAGTATGTGGGCAGTCAATGTGTGGGTAGAGTCCAGTCAGTGTGTGGGTAGAGTCCAGTCAGTGTGTGGGTAGAGTCCAGTCAGTGTGTGGGTAGAGTCCAGTGAGTGTGTGGGTAGAGACCAGTCAGGGTGTTGACAGATAGTGTGTGGGTAGAGTCCAGTCAGTGTGTGGGTAGAGTCCAGTGAGTGTGTGGGTAGAGTCCAGTCAGTGTGTGGGTAGAGTCCAGTCAGTGTGTGGGTAGAGTCCAGTGAGTGTATGGGTAGAGCCCAGTCAGTGTGTTGACAGACAGTGTATGGGAAGAGTCCAGTCAGTGTGTTGACAGTCAGTGTGTGGGTAGAGTTCAGTCAGTGTGTGGGCAGTCAGTGTGTGGGTAGAGTCCAGTCAGTGTGTGGGTAGAGTCCAGTCACAGTGTGTGGGTAGAGTCCAGTCAGTATGTGGGCAGTCAATATGTGGGTAGAGTCCAGTCAGTGTGTGGGTGGAGTCCATTCAGTGTGTTGACAGTCAGTCGGTGTGTGGGTAGAGTTCAGTCAGTGTGTGGGCAGTCAGTGTGTGGGTAGAGTCCAGTGAGTGTGTGGGTAGAGTCCAGTCAGTGTGTTGACAGTCAGTGTGTGGGTATGGTCCAGTCAGTGTGTGGGTAGAGTCCAGTGAGTGTGTGGGTAGAGTCAAGTCAGTGTGTTGACAGTCAGTGTGTGGGTAGTCCAGTCGGTGTGTGGGTAGAGTCCTGTAAGTGTGTTGACAGTCAGTGTGTGGGTAGAGTCCAATCAGTGTGCGGTAGAGTCCAGTGAGTGCGTGGGTAGAGTCCAGTCAGTGGGTTGACAGTCAGTGTGTGGGTAGAGTCCAGTGAGTGTGTGGGTAGAGTCAAGTCAGTGTGTTGACAGTCAGTGTGTGGGTAGAGTCCAGTCAGTGTGTGGGTAGAGTCCAGTCAGTATGGGGGCAGTCAATGTGTGGGTAGAGTCCAGTCAGTGTGTTGGTGGAGTCCAGTCAGTGTGTGTTGACAGTCAGTGTGTGGGTAGAGAGTCAGTCAGTGTGTGGGCAGTCAGTGTGTGGGTAGAGTCCAGTCAGTGTGTGGGTAGAGTCCAGTCACAGTGTGTGGGTAGAGTCCAGTCAGTATGTGGGCAGTCAATGTGTGGGTAGAGTCCAGTCAGTGTGTGGGTGGAGTCCAGTCAGTGTGTTGACAGTCAGTGTGTGGGTAGAGTTCAGTCAGTGTGTGGGCAGTCAGTGTTTGGGTAGAGTCCAGTCAGTGTGTGGGTAGAGTCCAGTCAGTGTGTGGGTAGAGTCCAGTGAGTGTGTGGGAAGAGCCCAGTCAGGGTGTTGACAGATAGTGTGTGGGTAGAGTCCAGTCAGTGTGTGGGTAGAGTCCAGTGAGTGTGTGGGTAGAGTCCAGTCAGTGTGTGGGTAGAGTCCAGTCAGTGTGTGGGTAGAGTCCAGTCAGTGTGTGGGTAGAGCCCAGTCACTGGGTTGACAGACAGTGTATGGGAAGAGTCCAGTCAGAATGTGGGTAGAGTACAGTCAGTGTGTTGACAGTCAGTGTGTTGGTAGATTCCAGTCAGTGTGTGGTTAGAGTCCAGTCAGTGTATTGACAGTCAGTGTGTGGGTAGTCCAGTCAGTGTGTGGGTAGAGTCCAGTCAGTGTGTTGGTAGAGTCAAGTCAGTGTGTTGACAGTCAGTGTGTGGGTAGTCCAGTCGGTGTTTGGGTAGAGTCCTTAAAATGTGTTGATTGTCAGTGTGTGGGTAGAGTCCAATCAGTGTGCGGTAGAGTCCAGTGAGTGCGTGGGTAGAGTCCAGTCAGTGGGTTGACAGTCAGTGTGTGGGTAGAGTCCAGTGAGTGTGTGGGTAGAGTCAAGTCAGTGTGTTGACAGTCAGTGTGTGGGTAGAGTCCAGTCAGTGTGTGGGTAGAGTCCAGTCAGTATGTGGGCAGTCAATGTGTGGGTAGAGTCCAGTCAGTGTGTGGGTGGAGTCCAGTCAGTGTGTTGACAGTCAGTGTGTGGGTAGAGTTCAGTCAGTGTGTGGGCAGTCAGTGTGTGGGTAGAGTCCAGTCAGTGTGTGGGTAGAGTCCAGTGAGTGTGTGGGAAGAGCCCAGTCAGGGTGTTGACAGACAGTGTGTGGGTAGAGTCCAGTGAGTGTGTGGGTAGAGTCCAGTGAGTGTGTGGGTAGAGTCCAGTCAGTGTGTGGGTAGAGTCCAGTCAGTGTGTGGGTAGAGTCCAGTCAGTGTGTGGGTGGAGTCCAGTCAGTGTGTTGACAGTCAGTGTGTGGGTAGAGTTCAGTCAGTGTGTGGGCAGTCAGTGTGTGGGTAGAGTCCAGTCAGTGTGTGGGTAGAGTCCAGTGAGTGTGTGGGAAGAGCCCAGTCAGGGTGTTGACAGATAGTGTGTGGGTAGAGTCCAGTCAGTGTGTGGGTAGAGTCCAGTGAGTGTGTGGGTAGAGTCCAGTCAGTGTGTGGGTAGAGTCCAGTCAGTGTGTGGGTAGAGTCCAGTCAGTGTGTGGGTAGAGCCCAGTCAGTGGGTTGACAGACAGTGTATGGGAAGAGTCCAGTCAGAATGTGGGTAGAGTCCAGTCAGTATGTGGGCAGTCAATGTGTGGGTAGAGTCCAGTCAGTGTGTGGGTGGAGTCCAGTCAGTGTGTTGACAGTCAGTGTGTGGGTAGAGTTCAGTCAGTGTGTGGGCAGTCAGTGTGTGGGTAGAGTCCAGTCAGTGTGTGGGTAGAGTCCAGTGAGTGTGTGGGAAGAGCCCAGTCAGGGTGTTGACAGACAGTGTGTGGGTAGAGTCCAGTGAGTGTGTGGGTAGAGTCCAGTGAGTGTGTGGGTAGAGTCCAGTCAGTGTGTGGGTAGAGTCCAGTCAGTGTGTGGGTAGAGTCCAGTCAGTGTGTGGGTGGAGTCCAGTCAGTGTGTTGACAGTCAGTGTGTGGGTAGAGTTCAGTCAGTGTGTGGGCAGTCAGTGTGTGGGTAGAGTCCAGTCAGTGTGTGGGTAGAGTCCAGTCAGTGTGTGGGTAGAGTCCAGTGAGTGTGTGGGAAGAGCCCAGTCAGGGTGTTGACAGATAGTGTGTGGGTAGAGTCCAGTCAGTGTGTGGGTAGAGTCCAGTGAGTGTGTGGGTAGAGTCCAGTCAGTGTGTGGGTAGAGTCCAGTCAGTGTGTGGGTAGAGTCCAGTCAGTGTGTGGGTAGAGCCCAGTCAGTGGGTTGACAGACAGTGTATGGGAAGAGTCCAGTCAGAATGTGGGTAGAGTACAGTCAGTGTGTTGACAGTCAGTGTGTTGGTAGATTCCAGTCAGTGTGTGGTTAGAGTCCAGTCAGTGTATTGACAGTCAGTGTGTGGGTAGTCCAGTCAGTGTGTGGGTAGAGTCCAGTCAGTGTGTGGGTAGAGTCCAGTCAGTGTGTGGGTAAGGTCCAGTCAGTGTGTGGGTAGAGTCCAGTGAGTGTGTGGGTAAGGTCCAGTCAGTGTGTTGACAGTCCATTCAGTGTGTGGGTAGAGTCCAGTCAGTGTGTTGACAGTCAGTGTGTGGGTAGAGTCCAGTCAGTGTGTGGGTAGAGTCCAGTGAGTGTGTGGGTAGAGCCCAGTCAGGGTGTTGACAGATAGTGTGTGGGTAGAGTCCAGTCAGTGTGTGGGTAGAGTCCAGTGAGTGTGTGGGTAGAGTCCAGTCAGTGTGTGGGTAGAGTCCAGTCAGTGTGTGGGTAGAGTCCAGTGAGTGTGTGGGTAGAGCCCAGTCAGTGTGTTGACAGACAGTGTATGGGAAGAGTCCAGTCAGAATGTGGGTAGAGTACAGTCAGTGTGTTGACAGTCAGTGTGTTGGTAGATTCCAGTCAGTGTGTGGTTAGAGTCCAGTCAGTGTATTGACAGTCAGTGTGTGGGTATGTTCCAGTCAGTGTGTGGGTAGAGTCCAGTGAGTGTGTTGGTAGAGTCAAGTCAGTGTGTTGACAGTCAGTGTGTGGGTAGAGTCCTTTAAGTGTGTTGATTGTCAGTGTGTGGGTAGAGTCCAATCAGTGTGCCGGTAGAGTCCAGTGAGTGCGTGGGTAGAGTCCAGTCAGTGGGTTGACAGTCAGTGTGTGGGTAGAGTCCAGTGAGTGTGTGGGAAGAGCCCAGTCAGGGTGTTGACAGACAGTGTGTGGGTAGAGTCCAGTGAGTGTGTGGGTAGAGTCCAGTGAGTGTGTGGGTAGAGTCCAGTCAGTGTGTGGGTAGAGTCCAGTCAGTGTGTGGGTAGAGTCCAGTCAGTGTGTGGGTGGAGTCCAGTCAGTGTGTTGACAGTCAGTGTGTGGGTAGAGTTCAGTCAGTGTGTGGGCAGTCAGTGTGTGGGTAGAGTCCAGTCAGTGTGTGGGTAGAGTCCAGTCAGTGTGTGGGTAGAGTCCAGTGAGTGTGTGGGAAGAGCCCAGTCAGGGTGTTGACAGATAGTGTGTGGGTAGAGTCCAGTCAGTGTGTGGGTAGAGTCCAGTGAGTGTGTGGGTAGAGTCCAGTCAGTGTGTGGGTAGAGTCCAGTCAGTGTGTGGGTAGAGTCCAGTCAGTGTGTGGGTAGAGCCCAGTCAGTGGGTTGACAGACAGTGTATGGGAAGAGTCCAGTCAGAATGTGGGTAGAGTACAGTCAGTGTGTTGACAGTCAGTGTGTTGGTAGATTCCAGTCAGTGTGTGGTTAGAGTCCAGTCAGTGTATTGACAGTCAGTGTGTGGGTAGTCCAGTCAGTGTGTGGGTAGAGTCCAGTCAGTGTGTGGGTAGAGTCCAGTCAGTGTGTGGGTAAGGTCCAGTCAGTGTGTGGGTAGAGTCCAGTGATTGTGTGGGTAAGGTCCAGTCAGTGTGTTGACAGTCCATTCAGTGTGTGGGTAGAGTCCAGTCAGTGTGTTGACAGTCAGTGTGTGGGTAGAGTCCAGTCAGTGTGTGGGTAGAGTCCAGTGAGTGTGTGGGTAGAGCCCAGTCAGGGTGTTGACAGATAGTGTGTGGGTAGAGTCCAGTCAGTGTGTGGGTAGAGTCCAGTGAGTGTGTGGGTAGAGTCCAGTCAGTGTGTGGGTAGAGTCCAGTCAGTGTGTGGGTAGAGTCCAGTGAGTGTGTGGGTAGAGCCCAGTCAGTGTGTTGACAGACAGTGTATGGGAAGAGTCCAGTCAGAATGTGGGTAGAGTACAGTCAGTGTGTTGACAGTCAGTGTGTTGGTAGATTCCAGTCAGTGTGTGGTTAGAGTCCAGTCAGTGTATTGACAGTCAGTGTGTGGGTATGTTCCAGTCAGTGTGTGGGTAGAGTCCAGTGAGTGTGTTGGTAGAGTCAAGTCAGTGTGTTGACAGTCAGTGTGTGGGTAGTCCAGTCGGTGTTTGGGTAGAGTCCTTTAAGTGTGTTGATTGTCAGTGTGTGGGTAGAGTCCAATCAGTGTGCCGGTAGAGTCCAGTGAGTGCGTGGGTAGAGTCCAGTCAGTGGGTTGACAGTCAGTGTGTGGGTAGAGTTCAGTCAGTGTGTGGGCAGTCAGTGTGTGGGTAGAGTCCAGTCAGTGTGTGGGTAGAGTCCAGTCAGTGTGTGGGTAGAGTCCAGTGAGTGTGTGGGTAGAGTCCAGTCAGTGTGTGGGTAGAGTCCAGTCAGTGTGTGGGTAGAGTCCAGTCAGTGTGTGGGTAGAGCCCAGTCAGTGGGTTGACAGACAGTGTATGGGAAGAGTCCAGTCAGAATGTGGGTAGAGTACAGTCAGTGTGTTGACAGTCAGTGTGTTGGTAGATTCCAGTCAGTGTGTGGTTAGAGTCCAGTCAGTGTATTGACAGTCAGTGTGTGGGTAGTCCAGTCAGTGTGTGGGTAGAGTCCAGTCAGTGTGTTGGTAGAGTCAAGTCAGTGTGTTGACAGTCAGTGTGTGGGTAGTCCAGTCGGTGTTTGGGTAGAGTCCTTTAAGTGTGTTGATTGTCAGTGTGTGGGTAGAGTCCAATCAGTGTGCCGGTAGAGTCCAGTGAGTGCGTGGGTAGAGTCCAGTCAGTGGGTTGACAGTCAGTGTGTGGGTAGAGTCCAGTGAGTGTGTGGGTAGCGTCAAGTCAGTGTGTTGACAGTCAGTGTGTGGGTAGAGTCCAGTCAGTGTGTGGGTAGAGTCCAGTCAGTATGTGGGCAGTCAATGTGTGGGTAGAGTCCAGTCAGTGTGTGGGTGGAGTCCAGTCAGTGTGTTGACAGTCAGTGTGTGGGTAGAGTTCAGTCAGTGTGTGGGCAGTCAGTGTGTGGGTAGAGTCCAGTCAGTGTGTGGGTAGAGTCCAGTCAGTGTGTGGGTAGAGTCCAGTGAGTGTGTGGGAAGAGCCCAGTCAGGGTGTTGACAGACAGTGTGTGGGTAGAGTCCAGTGAGTGTGTGGGTAGAGTCCAGTGAGTGTGTGGGTAGAGTCCAGTCAGTGTGTGGGTAGAGTCCAGTCAGTGTGTGGGTAGAGTCCAGTCAGTGTGTGGGTGGAGTCCAATCAGTGTGTTGACAGTCAGTGTGTGGGTAGAGTTCAGTCAGTGTGTGGGCAGTCAGTGTGTGGGTAGAGTCCAGTCAGTGTGTGGGTAGAGTCCAGTCAGTGTGTGGGTAGAGTCCAGTGAGTGTGTGGGAAGAGCCCAGTCAGGGTGTTGACAGATAGTGTGTGGGTAGAGTCCAGTCAGTGTGTGGGTAGAGTCCAGTGAGTGTGTGGGTAGAGTCCAGTCAGTGTGTGGGTAGAGTCCAGTCAGTGTGTGGGTAGAGTCCAGTCAGTGTGTGGGTAGAGCCCAGTCAGTGGGTTGACAGACAGTGTATGGGAAGAGTCCAGTCAGAATGTGGGTAGAGTACAGTCAGTGTGTTGACAGTCAGTGTGTTGGTAGATTCCAGTCAGTGTGTGGTTAGAGTCCAGTCAGTGTATTGACAGTCAGTGTGTGGGTAGTCCAGTCAGTGTGTGGGTAGAGTCCAGTCAGTGTGTGGGTAGAGTCCAGTCAGTGTGTGGGTAAGGTCCAGTCAGTGTGTGGGTAGAGTCCAGTGAGTGTGTGGGTAAGGTCCAGTCAGTGTGTTGACAGTCCATTCAGTGTGTGGGTAGAGTCCAGTCAGTGTGTTGACAGTCAGTGTGTGGGTAGAGTCCAGTCAGTGTGTGGGTAGAGTCCAGTCAGTGTGTGGCTAGAGTCCAGTCAGTGTGTTGACAGTCAGTGTGTGGGTAGAGTCCAGTGAGTGTGTGGGTAGAGTCCAGTCAGTGTGTTGACAGTCAGTGTGTGGGTATGGTCCAGTCAGTGTGTGGGTAGAGTCCAGTGAGTGTGTTGGTAGAGTCAAGTCAGTGTGTTGACAGTCAGTGTGTGGGTAGTCCAGTCGGTGTTTGGGTAGAGTCCTTTAAGTGTGTTGATTGTCAGTGTGTGGGTAGAGTCCAATCAGTGTGCCGGTAGAGTCCAGTGAGTGCGTGGGTAGAGTCCAGTCAGTGGGTTGACAGTCAGTGTGTGGGTAGAGTCCAGTGAGTGTGTGGGTAGCGTCAAGTCAGTGTGTTGACAGTCAGTGTGTGGGTAGAGTTCAGACAGTGTGTGGGCAGTCAGTGTGTGGGTAGAGTCCAGTCAGTGTGTGGGTAGAGTCCAGTCAGTGTGTGGGTAGAGTCCAGTGAGTGTGTGGGAAGAGCCCAGTCAGGGTGTTGACAGACAGTGTGTGGGTAGAGTCCAGTGAGTGTGTGGGTAGAGTCCAGTGAGTGTGTGGGTAGAGTCCAGTCAGTGTGTGGGTAGAGTCCAGTCAGTGTGTGGGTAGAGTCCAGTCAGTGTGTGGGTGGAGTCCAGTCAGTGTGTTGACAGTCAGTGTGTGGGTAGAGTTCAGTCAGTGTGTGGGTAGAGTCCAGTCAGTGTGTGGGTAGAGTCCAGTCAGTGTGTGGGTAGAGTCCAGTCAGTGTGTGGGTAGAGTCCAGTGAGTGTGTGGGAAGAGCCCAGTCAGGGTGTTGACAGATAGTGTGTGGGTAGAGTCCAGTCAGTGTGTGGGTAGAGTCCAGTGAGTGTGTGGGTAGAGTCCAGTCAGTGTGTGGGTAGAGTCCAGTCAGTGTGTGGGTAGAGTCCAGTCAGTGTGTGGGTAGAGCCCAGTCAGTGGGTTGACAGACAGTGTATGGGAAGAGTCCAGTCAGAATGTGGGTAGAGTACAGTCAGTGTGTTGACAGTCAGTGTGTTGGTAGATTCCAGTCAGTGTGTGGTTAGAGTCCAGTCAGTGTATTGACAGTCAGTGTGTGGGTAGTCCAGTCAGTGTGTGGGTAGAGTCCAGTCAGTGTGTGGGTAGAGTCCAGTCAGTGTGTGGGTAAGGTCCAGTCAGTGTGTGGGTAGAGTCCAGTGAGTGTGTGGGTAAGGTCCAGTCAGTGTGTTGACAGTCCATTCAGTGTGTGGGTAGAGTCCAGTCAGTGTGTTGACAGTCAGTGTGTGGGTAGAGTCCAGTCAGTGTGTGGGTAGAGTACAGTGAGTGTGTGGGTAGAGTCCAGTAAGTGTGTGGGTAGAGTCCAGTCAGTGTGTGTATAGAGTACAGTCAGTGTGTGGGTAGAGTCCAGTTAGTGAGTTGACAGTCAGTGTGTGGGTAGAGTCCAGTCGGTGTGTGGGTAGAGTACAATCAGTGTGTGGGTAGAGTCAAGTCAGTGTGTTGACAGTCAAAGTGTGGGTAGAGTCCAGTCAGTGTGTGGGTAGAGTCCAGTCAGTGTGTGGGTAGAGTCCAGTCAGTATGTGGGCAGTCACTGTGTGGGTAGAGTCCAGTCAGTGTGTGGGTAGAGTCCAGTGAGTGTGTGGGTAGAGCCCAGTCAGTGTGTTGACAGACAGTGTGTTGGTAGAGTCCAGTCAGTGTGTGGGTAGAGTCCAGTCAGTGTGTTGATAGTCAGTGTGTGGGTAGAGTCCAGTGAGTGTGTGGGTAGAGTCCAGTCAGTGGGTTGACAGTCAGTTTTTGGGTAGAGTCCAGTCAGTCTGTGGGTAGAATCCAGTGAATGTGTGGGTAGAGTCTAGTCAGTGTGTGGGTAGAGTCCAGTCAGTGTGTGGCTTGAGTCCAGTCAGTGTGTGGCTTGAGTCCAGTCAGTGTGTGGGTAGAGTCCAGTGAGTGTGTGGGTAGAGTCCAGTCAGTGTGTGGGCAGTCAGTGTCTGGGTAGAGTCCAGTCAGTGTGTGGGTAGAGTCCAGTCAGTGTGTGGGAAGAGTAAAGTCAGTGTGTGGGTAGAGTCCAGTCAGTGTGTGGCTTGAGTCCAGTCAGTGTGTGGCTTGAGTCCAGTCAGTGTGTGGCTTGAGTCCAGTCAGTGTGTGGGTAGAGTCCAGTCAGTGTGTTGACAGTCAGTTTGTGGGTAGAGTCCAGTCAGTGTGTGGGTAGAGTCCAGTCAGTGTGTTGACAGTCAGTGTGTGGGTAGTCCAGTCAGTGTGTGGGTAGAGTCCAGTATGTGTGTTGACAGTCAGTGTGTGGGTAGAGTCCAATCAGTGTGCCGGTAGAGTCCATTGAGTGTGTGGGTAGAGTGCAGTCAGTGTGTTGACAGTCAGTGTGTGGGTAGAGTCCAGTCAGTGTGTTGGTAGGGTCCAGTGAGTGTGTGGGTATATTCCAGTGAGTGTGTGGGTAGAGTCCAGTCAGTGTGTGGGTAGAGTCCAGTCAGTGTGTTGGTAGGGTCCAGTGAGTGTGTGGGTATATTCCAGTGAGTGTGTGGGTAGGGTACAGTCAGTGTGTGGGAAAAGTCCAGTCAGTGTGTGGGTAGAGTCCAGTCAGTGTGTGGGTAGTCAGTGTCTGGGTAGAGTCCAGTCAGTGTGTGGCTTGAGTCCAGTCAGTGTGTGGCTTGAGTCCAGTCAGTGTGTGGGTAGAGTCCAGTGAGTGTGTGGGTAGAGTCCAGTCAGTGTGTTGACAGTCAGTGTGTGGGTAGAGTCCAGTCAGTGTGTGGGTAGAGTCCAGTCAGTGTGTTGACAGTCAGTGTGTGGGTAGTCCAGTCAGTGTGTGGGTAGAGTCCAGTGAGTGTGTGGGTAGAGTCCAGTCAGTGTGTGGGCAGTCAGTGTCTGGGTGTAGTCCAGTCAGTGTGTGGGTAGAGTCCAGTCAGTGTGTGGGAAGAGTCCAGTCAGTGTGTGGGTAGAGTCCAGTCAGTGTGTGGCTTGAGTCCAGTCAGTGTGTGGCTTGAGTCCAGTCAGTGTGTGGCTTGAGTCCAGTCAGTGTGTGGGTAGAGTCCAGTCAGTGTGTTGACAGTCAGTTTGTGGGTAGAGTCCAGTCAGTGTGTGGGTAGAGTCCAGTCAGTGTGTTGACAGTCAGTGTGTGGGTAGTCCAGTCAGTGTGTGGTTAGAGTCCAGTATGTGTGTTGACAGTCAGTGTGTGGGTAGAGTCAAATCAGTGTGCCGGTAGAGTCCATTGAGTGTGTGGGTAGAGTGCAGTCAGTGTGTTGACAGTCAGTGTGTGGGTAGAGTCCAGTCAGTGTGTTGGTAGGGTCCAGTGAGTGTGTGGGTATATTCCAGTGAGTGTGTGGGTAGAGTCCAGTCAGTGTGTGGGTAGAGTCCAGTCAGTGTGTTGACAGTCAGTGTCTGGGTAGAGTCAAGTCAGTGTGTGGGAAGAGTCCAGTCAGTGTGTTGACAGTCAGTGTGTGGGTAGAGTCAAGTCAGTGTGTGGGTTAGTGTCCAGTCAGTTTGTTGACAGTCAGTTTGTGGGTAGAGTCCTGTCAGTTTGTTGACAGTCAGTGTGTGGGTAGAGTCCAGTCAATGTGTTGACACTCAGTGTGTAGGTAGAGTCCATTGAGTGTGTTGAAAGTCAGTGTGTGGGTAGTCCACTCAGTGTGTGGGTAAAGTCCAGTCATTGTGTTGACAGTCAGTGTTTGGGTAGAGTCCAGTCAGTGTGTGGGTAGAGTCCAGTCAGTGTGTGGGCAGTCAGTGTCTGGGTAGAGTCAAGTCAGTGTGTTGACAGTCAGTGTGTGGGTAGAGTCCAGTCAGTGTGTTGACAGTCAGTGTGTGGGTAGAGTACAGTCAGTGTGTTGACAGTCAGTGTGTGGGTAGAGTCCAGTCAGTGTGTGGATAGAGTCCAGTCAGTGTGTTGACAGTCAGTGTTTGTGTAGAGTCCAGTCATTGTGTGGGTAGAGTCCAGTCAGTGTGTCGGCAGTCAGTGTGTGGGTAGAGTCCAGTCAGTGTGTGGGTAGGGTACAGTCAGTGTGTGGGAAAAGTCCAGTCAGTGTGTGGGTAGAGTCCAGTCAGTGTGTGGGCAGTCAGTGTCTGGGTAGAGTCCAGTCAGTGTGTGGCTTGAGTCCAGTCAGTGTGTGGCTTGAGTCCAGTCAGTGTGTGGGTAGAGTCCAGTGAGTGTGTGGGTAGAGTCCAGTCAGTGTGTTGACAGTCAGTGTGTGGGTAGAGTCCAGTCAGTGTGTGGGTAGAGTCCAGTCAGTGTGTTGACAGTCAGTGTGTGGGTAGTCCAGTCAGTGTGTGGTTAGAGTCCAGTATGTGTGTTGACAGTCAGTGTGTGGGTAGAGTCCAATCAGTGTGCGGTAGAGTCCATTGAGTGTGTGGGTAGAGTGCAGTCAGTGTGTTGACAGTCAGTGTGTGGGTAGAGTCCAGTCAGTGTGTTGACAGTCAGTGTGTGGGTAGAGTCCCGTCAGTGTGTTGGTAGGGTCCAGTGAGTGTGTGTGTATATTCCAGTGAGTGTGTGGGTAGAGTCCAGTCAGTGTGTGGGTAGAGTCCAGTCAGTGTGTTGACAGTCAGTGTCTGGGTAGAGTCAAGTCAGTGTGTGGGAAGAGTCCAGTCAGTGTGTTGACAGTCAGTGTGTGGGTAGAGTCCAGTCAGTGTGTGGGTTAGTGTCCAGTCAGTTTGTTGACAGTCAGTTTGTGCGTGGGAGTGCAGTCAGTGTGTTTACAGTCAGTGTGTGGGTAGAGTCCAGTCAGTGTGTGGGTAGAGTCCAGTCAGTGTGTGGGTATGGTCCAGTCAGTGTGTGGGTAGAGTCCAGTGAGTGTGTGGGTAGAGTCCAGTCAGTGTGTTGACAGTCAGTGTGTGGGTAGAGTCCAGTGAGTGTGTGGGTAGAGTCCAGTCATTGTGTTGACAGTCAGTGTGTGGATAGAGTCCAGTCAGTGTGTGGGTAGAGTTAAGTCAGTGTGTGGGTCGAGTCCAGTAGTTAGAGTCCAGTGAGTGTGTGGGTAGAGTCCAGTCAGAGGGTTGACAGTCAGTTTGTGGGTAGAGTCCAGTCAGTCTGTGGGTAGAGTTAAGTCAGTGTGTGGGGAGAGTCCAGTCAGTGTGTTGACAGTCAAATTTTGTGTAGAGTCCAGTCATTGTGTGGGTAGAGTCCAGTCAGTGTGTCGGCAGTCAGTGTGTGGGTAGAGTCCAGTCAGTGTGTGGGTAGGGTACAGTCAGTGTGTGGGAAAAGTCCAGTCAGTGTGTGGGTAGAGTCCAGTCAGTGTGTGGGCAGTCAGTGTCTGGGTAGAGTCCAGTCAGTGTGTGGCTTGAGTCCAGTCAGTGTGTGGCTTGAGTCCAGTCAGTGTGTGGGTAGAGTCCAGTGAGTGTGTGGGTAGAGTCCAGTCAGTGTGTTGACAGTCAGTGTGTGGGTAGAGTCCAGTCAGTGTGTGGGTAGAGTCCAGTCAGTGTGTTGACAGTCAGTGTGTGGGTAGTCCAGTCAGTGTGTGGTTAGAGTCCAGTATGTGTGTTGACAGTCAGTGTGTGGGTAGAGTCCAATCAGTGTGCCGGTAGAGTCCATTGAGTGTGTGGGTAGAGTGCAGTCAGTGTGTTGACAGTCAGTGTGTGGGTAGAGTCCAGTCAGTGTGTTGACAGTCAGTGTGTGGGTAGAGTCCCGTCAGTGTGTTGGTAGGGTCCAGTGAGTGTGTGTGCATATTCCAGTGAGTGTGTGGGTAGAGTCCAGTCAGTGTGTGGGTAGAGTCCAGTCAGTGTGTTGACAGTCAGTGTCTGGGTAGAGTCAAGTCAGTGTGTGGGAAGAGTCCAGTCAGTGTGTTGACAGTCAGTGTGTGGGTAGAGTCCAGTCAGTGTGTGGGTTAGTGTCCAGTCAGTTTGTTGACAGTCAGTTTGTGGGTAGAGTGCAGTCAGTGTGTTTACAGTCAGTGTGTGGGTAGAGTCCAGTCAGTGTGTGGGTAGAGTCCAGTCAGAGGGTTGACAGTCAGTTTGTGGGTAGAGTCCAGTCAGTCTGTGGGTAGAGTTAAGTCAGTGTGTGGGGAGAGTCCAGTTAGTGTGTTGACAGTCAGTGTGTGGGTAGAGTCTAGTCAGTGTGTTGACAGTCAGTGTGTGGGTAGAGTTCAGTCAGTGTGTGGGCAGTCAGTGTGTGGGTAGAGTCCAGTCAGTGTGTGGGTAGAGTCCAGTCAGTATGTGGGCAGTCAATGTGTGGGTAGAGTCCAGTCAGTGTGTGGGTAGAATCCAGTGAATGTGTGGGTAGAGTCTAGTCAGTGTGTGGGTAGATTCCAGTCAGTGTGTGGGTAGAGTCCAGTCAGTGTGTGGGCAGTCAGTGTGTGGGTAGAGTCCAGTCAGTGTGTGGGTAGAGTCCAGTCAGTGTGTGGGAAGAGTCCAGTCAGTGTGTGGGTAGAGTCCAGTCAGTGTGTGGGCTGTCAGTGTCTGGGTAGAGTCCAGTCAGTGTGTGGCTTGAGTCCAGTCAGTGTGTTGCTTGAGTCCAGTCAGTGTGTGGGTAGAGTCCAGTGAGTGTGTGGGTAGAGTCCAGTCAGTGTGTTGACAGTCAGTGTGTGGGTAAAGTCCAGTCAGTGTGTTGGTAGGGTCCAGTGAGTGTGTGGGTATATTCTAGTGAGTGTGTGGGTAGAGTCCAGTCAGTGTGTGGGTAGAGTCCAGTCAGTGTGTTGACAGTCAGTGTGTGGGTAGAGTCAAGTCAGTGTGGTGGAAGAGTCCAGTCAGTGTGTTGACAGTCAGTGTGTGGGTAGAGTCAAGTCAGTGTGTGGGTTAGTGTCCAGTCAGTGTGTTGACAGTCAGTTTGTGGGTAGAGTCCTGTCAGTTTGTTGACACTCAGTGTGTAGGTAGAGTCCATTGAGTGTGTTGAAAGTCAGTGTGTGGGTAGTCCACTCAGTGTGTGGGTTAGTGTCCAGTCAGTGTGTGGGTAGAGTTAAGTCAGTGTGTGGGGAGAGTCCAGTCAGTGTGTTGACAGTCAGTGTTTGTGTAGAGTCCAGTCATTGTGTGGGTAGAGTCCAGTCAGTGTGTCGGCAGTCAGTGTGTGGGTAGAGTCCAGTCAGTGTGTGGGTAGGGTACAGTCAGTGTGTGGGAAAAGTCCAGTCAGTGTGTGGGTAGAGTCCAGTCAGTGTGTGGGCAGTCAGTGTCTGGGTAGAGTCCAGTCAGTGTGTGGGTAGAGTCCAGTGAGTGTGTGGGTAGAGTCCAGTCAGTGTGTTGACAGTCAGTGTGTGGGTAGAGTCCAGTCAGTGTGTGGGTAGAGTCCAGTCAGTGTGTTGACAGTCAGTGTGTGGGTAGTCCAGTCAGTGTGTGGTTAGAGTCCAGTATGTGTGTTGACAGTCAGTGTGTGGGTAGAGTCCAATCAGTGTGCCGGTAGAGTCCATTGAGTGTGTGGGTAGAGTGCAGTCAGTGTGTTGACAGTCAGTGTGTGGGTAGAGTCCAGTCAGTGTGTTGACAGTCAGTGTGTGGGTAGAGTCCCGTCAGTGTGTTGGTAGGGTCCAGTGAGTGTGTGTGTATATTCCAGTGAGTGTGTGGGTAGAGTCCAGTCAGTGTGTGGGTAGAGTCCAGTCAGTGTGTTGACAGTCAGTGTCTGGGTAGAGTCAAGTCAGTGTGTGGGAAGAGTCCAGTCAGTGTGTTGACAGTCAGTGTGTGGGTAGAGTCCAGTCAGTGTGTGGGTTAGTGTCCAGTCAGTTTGTTGACAGTCAGTTTGTGGGTAGAGTGCAGTCAGTGTGTTTACAGTCAGTGTGTGGGTAGAGTCCAGTCAGTGTGTGGGTAGAGTCCAGTCAGTGTGTGGGTATGGTCCAGTCAGTGTGTGGGTAGAGTCCAGTGAGTGTGTGGGTAGAGTCCAGTCAGTGTGTTGACAGTCAGTGTGTGGGTAGAGTCCAGTGAGTGTGTGGGTAGAGTCCAGTCATTGTGTTGACAGTCAGTGTGTGGATAGAGTCCAGTCAGTGTGTGGGTAGAGTTAAGTCAGTGTGTGGGTCGAGTCCAGTAGTTAGAGTCCAGTGAGTGTGTGGGTAGAGTCCAGTCAGAGGGTTGACAGTCAGTTTGTGGGTAGAGTCCAGTCAGTCTGTGGGTAGAGTTAAGTCAGTGTGTGGGGAGAGTCCAGTTAGTGTGTTGACAGTCAGTGTGTGGGTAGAGTCTAGTCAGTGTGTTGACAGTCAGTGTGTGGGTAGAGTTCAGTCAGTGTGTGGGCAGTCAGTGTGTGGGTAGAGTCCAGTCAGTGTGTGGGTAGAGTCCAGTCAGTATGTGGGCAGTCAATGTGTGGGTAGAGTCCAGTCAGTGTGTGGGTAGAATCCAGTGAATGTGTGGGTAGAGTCTAGTCAGTGTGTGGGTAGATTCCAGTCAGTGTGTGGGTAGAGTCCAGTCAGTGTGTGGGCAGTCAGTGTGTGGGTAGAGTCCAGTCAGTGTGTGGGTAGAGTCCAGTCAGTGTGTGGGAAGAGTCCAGTCAGTGTGTGGGTAGAGTCCAGTCAGTGTGTGGGCTGTCAGTGTCTGGGTAGAGTCCAGTCAGTGTGTGGCTTGAGTCCAGTCAGTGTGTTGCTTGAGTCCAGTCAGTGTGTGGGTAGAGTCCAGTCAGTGTGTGGGTAGAGTCCAGTCAGTGTGTTGACAGTCAGTGTGTGGGTAAAGTCCAGTCAGTGTGTTGGTAGGGTCCAGTGAGTGTGTGGGTATATTCTAGTGAGTGTGTGGGTAGAGTCCAGTCAGTGTGTGGGTAGAGTCCAGTCAGTGTGTTGACAGTCAGTGTCTGGGTAGAGTCAAGTCAGTGTGGTGGAAGAGTCCATTGAGTGTGTTGAAAGTCAGTGTGTGGGTAGTCCACTCAGTGTGTGGGTTAGTGTCCAGTCAGTGTGTTGACAGTCAGTGTGTGGGTAGAGTCCAGTCAGTGTGTTGACAGTCAGTGTGTGGGAAGAGTCCAGTCAGTGTGTTGGTAGGGTCCAGTGAGTGTGTGGGTATATTCCAGTGAGTGTGTGGGTAGAGTCCAGTCAGTGTGTGGGTAGAGTCCAGTCAGTGTGTTGACAGTCAGTGTCTGGGTAGAGTCAAGTCAGTGTGTGGGAAGAGTCCAGTCAGTGTGTTGACAGTCAGTGTGTGGGTAGAGTCAAGTCAGTGTGTGGGTTAGTGTCCAGTCAGTTTGTTGACAGTCAGTTTGTGGGTAGAGTCCTGTCAGTTTGTTGACAGTCAGTGTGTGGTTAGAGTCCAGTCAATGTGTTGACACTCAGCGTGTAGGTAGAGTCCATTGAGTGTGTGGGTAGAGTCCAGTCAGTGGGTTGACAGTCAGTTTGTGGGTAAAGTCCAGTCAGTGTGTGGGTAGAGTACAGTGAGTGTGTGGGTAGAGTCCAATAAGTGTGTGGGTAGAGTCCAGTCAGTGTGTGTATAGAGTACAGTCAGTGTGTGGGTAGAGTCCAGTTAAGTGAGTTGACAGTCAGTGTGTGGGTAGAGTCCAGTCGGTGTGTGGGTAGAGTACAATCAGTGTGTGGGTAGAGTCTAGTCAGTGTGTTGACAGTCAAAGTGTGGGTAGAGTCCAGTCAGTGTGTGGGTAGAGTCCAGTCAGTGTGTGGGTAGAGTCCAGTCAGTATGTGGGCAGTCACTGTGTGGGTAGAGTCCAGTGAGTGTGTGGGTAGAGTCCAGTGAGTGTGTGGGTAGAGCCCAGTCAGTGTGTTGACAGACAGTGTGTGGGTAGAGTCCAGTCAGTGTATGGGTCGAGTCCAGTCAGTGTGTTGACAGTCAGTGTGTTGGTAGAGTCCAGTCAGTGTGTGGGTAGAGTCCAGTCAGTGTGTTGATAGTCAGTGTGTGGGTAGAGTCCAGTGAGTGTGTGGGTAGAGTCCAGTCAGTGGGTTGACAGTCAGTTTGTGGGTAGAGTCCAGTCAGTCTGTGGGTAGAATCCAGTGAATGTGTGGGTAGAGTCTAGTCAGTGTGTGGGTAGAGTCCAGTCAGTGTGTGGGTAGAGTCCAGTCAGTGTGTGGGCAGTCAGTGTCTGGGTAGAGTCCAGTCAGTGTGTGGGTAGAGTCCAGTCAGTGTGTGGGAAGAGTCCAGTCAGTGTGTGGGTAGAGTCCAGTCAGTGTGTGGCTTGAGTCCAGTCAGTGTGTGGCTTGAGTCCAGTCAGTGTGTGGCTTGAGTCCAGTCAGTGTGTGGGTAGAGTCCAGTCAGTGTGTTGACAGTCAGTTTGTGGGTAGAGTCCAGTCAGTGTGTGGGTAGAGTCCAGTCAGTGTGTTGACAGTCAGTGTGTGGGTAGTCCAGTCAGTGTGTGGTTAGAGTCCAGTATGTGTGTTGACAGTCAGTGTGTGGGTAGAGTCCAATCAGACTGGACTCTCAGTGTGTTGACAGTCAAAGTGTGGGTAGAGTCCAGTCAGTGTGTGGGTAGAGTCCAGTCAGTGTGTGGGAAGAGTCCAGTCAGTGTGTTGACAGTCAGTGTGTGGGTAGAGTCAAGTCAGTGTGTGGGTTAGTGTCCAGTCAGTTTGTTGACAGTCAGTTTGTGGGTAGAGTCCTGTCAGTTTGTTGACAGTCAGTGTGTGGGTAGAGTCCAGTCAATGTGTTGACACTCAGTGTGTAGGTAGAGTCCATTGAGTGTGTTGAAAGTCAGTGTGTGGGTAGTCCACTCAGTGTGTGGGTAAAGTCCAGTCATTGTGTTGACAGTCAGTGTTTGGGTAGAGTCCAGTCAGTGTGTGGGTAGAGTCCAGTCAGTGTGTGGGCAGTCAGTGTCTGGGTAGAGTCAAGTCAGTGTGTTGACAGTCAGTGTGTGGGTAGAGTCCAGTCAGTGTGTTGACAGTCAGTGTGTGGGTAGAGTACAGTCAGTGTGTTGACAGTCAGTGTGTGGGTAGAGTCCAGTCAGTGTGTGGATAGAGTCCAGTCAGTGTGTTGACAGTCAGTGTTTGTGTAGAGTCCAGTCAGTGTGTGGGTAGAGTCCAGTCAGTGTGTCGGCAGTCAGTGTGTGGGTAGAGTCCAGTCAGTGTGTGGGTAGGGTACAGTCAGTGTGTGGGAAAAGTCCAGTCAGTGTGTGGGTAGAGTCCAGTCAGTGTGTGGGCAGTCAGTGTCTGGGTAGAGTCCAGTCAGTGTGTGGCTTGAGTCCAGTCAGTGTGTGGCTTGAGTCCAGTCAGTGTGTGGGTAGAGTCCAGTGAGTGTGTGGGTAGAGTCCAGTCAGTGTGTTGACAGTCAGTGTGTGGGTAGAGTCCAGTCAGTGTGTGGGTAGAGTCCAGTCAGTGTGTTGACAGTCAGTGTGTGGGTAGTCCAGTCAGTGTGTGGTTAGAGTCCAGTATGTGTGTTGACAGTCAGTGTGTGGGTAGAGTCCAATCAGTGTGCCGGTAGAGTCCATTGAGTGTGTGGGTAGAGTGCAGTCAGTGTGTTGACAGTCATTGTGTGGGTAGAGTCCAGTCAGTGTGTTGACAGTCAGTGTGTGGGTAGAGTCCCGTCAGTGTGTTGGTAGGGTCCAGTGAGTGTGTGTGTATATTCCAGTGAGTGTGTGGGTAGAGTCCAGTCAGTGTGTGGGTAGAGTCCAGTCAGTGTGTTGACAGTCAGTGTCTGGGTAGAGTCAAGTCAGTGTGTGGGAAGAGTCCAGTCAGTGTGTTGACAGTCAGTGTGTGGGTAGAGTCCAGTCAGTGTGTGGGTTAGTGTCCAGTCAGTTTGTTGACAGTCAGTTTGTGGGTAGAGTGCAGTCAGTGTGTTTACAGTCAGTGTGTGGGTAGAGTCTAGTCAGTGTGTGGGTAGAGTCCAGTCAGTGTGTGGGTAGAGTCCCGTCAGTGTGTTGGTAGGGTCCAGTGAGTGTGTGTGTATATTCCAGTGAGTGTGTGGGTAGAGTCCAGTCAGTGTGTGGGTAGAGTCCAGTCAGTGTGTTGACAGTCAGTGTCTGGGTAGAGTCAAGTCAGTGTGTGGGAAGAGTCCAGTCAGTGTGTTGACAGTCAGTGTGTGGGTAGAGTCCAGTCAGTGTGTGGGTTAGTGTCCAGTCAGTTTGTTGACAGTCAGTTTGTGGGTAGAGTGCAGTCAGTGTGTTTACAGTCAGTGTGTGGGTAGAGTCCAGTCAGTGTGTGGGTAGAGTCCAGTCAGTGTGTGGGTATGGTCCAGTCAGTGTGTGGGTAGAGTCCAGTGAGTGTGTGGGTAGAGTCCAGTCAGTGTGTTGACAGTCAGTGTGTGGGTAGAGTCCAGTGAGTGTGTGGGTAGAGTCCAGTCATTGTGTTGACAGTCAGTGTGTGGATAGAGTCCAGTCAGTGTGTGGGTAGAGTCCAGTGAGTGTGTTGGTAGAGTCAAGTCAGTGTGTTGACAGTCAGTGTGTGGGTAGTCCAGTCGGTGTTTGGGTAGAGTCCAGTCATTGTGTTGACAGTCAGTGTGTGGATAGAGTCCAGTCAGTGTGTGGGTAGAGTCCAGTCAGTGTGTGGGTAGAGTCCAGTCAGTGTGTGGGTATGGTCCAGTCAGTGTGTGGGTAGAGTCCAGTGAGTGTGTGGGTAGAGTCCAGTCAGTGTGTTGACAGTCAGTGTGTGGGTAGAGTCCAGTGAGTGTGTGGGTAGAGTCCAGTCATTGTGTTGACAGTCAGTGTGTGGATAGAGTCCAGTCAGTGTGTGGGTAGAGTTAAGTCAGTGTGTGGGTCGAGTCCAGTAGTTAGAGTCCAGTGAGTGTGTGGGTAGAGTCCAGTCAGAGGGTTGACAGTCAGTTTGTGGGTAGAGTCCAGTCAGTCTGTGGGTAGAGTTAAGTCAGTGTGGGGAGAGTCCAGTTAGTGTGTTGACAGTCAGTGTGTGGGTAGAGTCTAGTCAGTGTGTTGACAGTCAGTGTGTGGGTAGAGTTCAGTCAGTGTGTGGGCAGTCAGTGTGTGGGTAGAGTCCAGTCAGTGTGTGGGTAGAGTCCAGTCAGTATGTGGGCAGTCAATGTGTGGGTAGAGTCCAGTCAGTGTGTGGGTAGAATCCAGTGAATGTGTGGGTAGAGTCTAGTCAGTGTGTGGGTAGATTCCAGTCAGTGTGTGGGTAGAGTCCAGTCAGTGTGTGGGCAGTCAGTGTGTGGGTAGAGTCCAGTCAGTGTGTGGGTAGAGTCCAGTCAGTGTGTGGGAAGAGTCCAGTCAGTGTGTGGGTAGAGTCCAGTCAGTGTGTGGGCTGTCAGTGTCTGGGTAGAGTCCAGTCAGTGTGTGGCTTGAGTCCAGTCAGTGTGTTGCTTGAGTCCAGTCAGTGTGTGGGTAGAGTCCAGTGAGTGTGTGGGTAGAGTCCAGTCAGTGTGTTGACAGTCAGTGTGTGGGTAAAGTCCAGTCAGTGTGTTGGTAGGGTCCAGTGAGTGTGTGGGTATATTCTAGTGAGTGTGTGGGTAGAGTCCAGTCAGTGTGTGGGTAGAGTCCAGTCAGTGTGTTGACAGTCAGTGTCTGGGTAGAGTCAAGTCAGTGTGGTGGAAGAGTCCAGTCAGTGTGTTGACAGTCAGTGTGTGGGTAGAGTCAAGTCAGTGTGTGGGTTAGTGTCCAGTCAGTGTGTTGACAGTCAGTTTGTGGGTAGAGTCCTGTCAGTTTGTTGACACTCAGTGTGTAGGTAGAGTCCATTGAGTGTGTTGAAAGTCAGTGTGTGGGTAGTCCACTCAGTGTGTGGGTAGAGTCCAGTCAGTGTGTGGATAGAGTCCAGTCAGTGTGTTGACAGTCAGTGTTTTTGTAGAGTCCAGTCAGTGTGTTGACAGTCAGTGTTTAGGTAGATTCCAGTCAGTGTGTTGACAGTCAGTGTGTGGGTAGAGTGCAGTCAGTGTGTTTACAGTCAGTGTGTGGGTAGAGTCCAGTCAGTGTGTGGGTATGGTCCAGTCAGTGTGTGGGTAGAGTCCAGTGAGTGTGTGGGTAGAGTCCAGTCAGTGTGTTGACAGTCAGTGTGTGGGTAGAGTCCAGTGAGTGTGTGGGTAGAGTCCAGTCATTGTTTTGACAGTCAGTCTGTGGATAGAGTCCAGTCAGAGTGTGGGTAGAGTTAAGTCAGTGTGTGGGGAGAGTCCAGTCAGTGTGTTGAAAGTCAGTGTGTGGGTAGAGTCCAGTCAGTGTGTTGACAGTCAGTGTGTGGGTAGAGTTCAGTCAGTGTGTGGGCAGTCAGTGTGTGGGTAGAGTCCAGTCAGTGTGTGGATAGAGTCCAGTATGTATGTGGGCAGTCAATGTGTGGGTAGAGTCCAGTCAGTGTGTGGGTGGAGTCCAGTCAGTGTGATGACAGTCAGTGTGTGGGTAGAGTTCAGTCAGTGTGTGGGAAGTCAGTGTGTGGGTAGAGTCCAGTCAGTGTGTGGGTAGAGTCCAGTCAGTGTGTGGGTAGTGTCCAGTGAGTGTGTGGGTAGAGTCCAGTCAGTATGTGGGCAGTCACTGTGTGGGTAGAGTCCAGTGAGTGTGTGGGTAGAGTCCAGTGAGTGTGTGGGTAGAGCCCAGTCAGTGTGTTGACAGACAGTGTGTGGGTAGAGTCCAGTCAGTGTATGGGTCGAGTCCAGTCAGTGTGTTGACAGTCAGTGTGTTGGTAGAGTCCAGTCAGTGTGTGGGTAGAGTCCAGTCAGTGTGTTGATAGTCAGTGTGTGGGTAGAGTCCAGTGAGTGTGTGGGTAGAGTCCAGTCAGTGGGTTGACAGTCAGTTTGTGGGTAGAGTCCAGTCAGTCTGTGGGTAGAATCCAGTGAATGTGTGGGTAGAGTCCAGTCAGTGTGTGGGTAGAGTCCAGTCAGTGTGTTGATAGTCAGTGTGTGGGTAGAGTCCAGTGAGTGTGTGGGTAGAGTCCAGTCAGTGTGTTGACAGTCAGTGTGTGGGTAGAGTCCAGTGAGTGTGTGGGTAGAGTCCAGTCATTGTGTTGACAGTCAGTGTGTGGATAGAGTCCAGTCAGTGTGTGGGTAGAGTTAAGTCAGTGTGTGGGTCGAGTCCAGTAGTTAGAGTCCAGTGAGTGTGTGGGTAGAGTCCAGTCAGAGGGTTGACAGTCAGTTTGTGGGTAGAGTCCAGTCAGTCTGTGGGTAGAGTTAAGTCAGTGTGTGGGGAGAGTCCAGTTAGTGTGTTGACAGTCAGTGTGTGGGTAGAGTCTAGTCAGTGTGTTGACAGTCAGTGTGTGGGTAGAGTTCAGTCAGTGTGTGGGCAGTCAGTGTGTGGGTAGAGTCCAGTCAGTGTGTGGGTAGAGTCCAGTCAGTATGTGGGCAGTCAATGTGTGGGTAGAGTCCAGTCAGTGTGTGGGTAGAATCCAGTGAATGTGTGGGTAGAGTCTAGTCAGTGTGTGGGTAGATTCCAGTCAGTGTGTGGGTAGAGTCCAGTCAGTGTGTGGGCAGTCAGTGTGTGGGTAGAGTCCAGTCAGTGTGTGGGAAGAGTCCAGTCAGTGTGTGGGTAGAGTCCAGTCAGTGTGTGGGCTGTCAGTGTCTGGGTAGAGTCCAGTCAGTGTGTGGCTTGAGTCCAGTCAGTGTGTTGCTTGAGTCCAGTCAGTGTGTGGGTAGAGTCCAGTGAGTGTGTGGGTAGAGTCCAGTCAGTGTGTTGACAGTCAGTGTGTGGGTAAAGTCCAGTCAGTGTGTTGGTAGGGTCCAGTGAGTGTGTGGGTATATTCTAGTGAGTGTGTGGGTAGAGTCCAGTCAGTGTGTGGGTAGAGTCCAGTCAGTGTGTTGACAGTCAGTGTCTGGGTAGAGTCAAGTCAGTGTGGTGGAAGAGTCCAGTCAGTGTGTTGACAGTCAGTGTGTGGGTAGAGTCAGAGTCAGTGTGTGGGTTAGTGTCCAGTCAGTGTGTTGACAGTCAGTTTGTGGGTAGAGTCCTGTCAGTTTGTTGACACTCAGTGTGTAGGTAGAGTCCATTGAGTGTGTTGAAAGTCAGTGTGTGGGTAGTCCACTCAGTGTGTGGGTAGAGTCCAGTCAGTGTGTGGATAGAGTCCAGTCAGTGTGTTGACAGTCAGTGTTTTTGTAGAGTCCAGTCAGTGTGTTGACAGTCAGTGTGTAGGTAGATTCCAGTCAGTGTGTTGACAGTCAGTGTGTGGGTAGAGTGCAGTCAGTGTGTTTACAGTTGGTGTGTGGGTAGAGTCCAGTCAGTGTGTGGGTATGGTCCAGTCAGTGTGTGGGTAGAGTCCAGTGAGTGTGTGGGTAGAGTCCAGTCAGTGTGTTGACAGTCAGTGTGTGGGTAGAGTCCAGTGAGTGTGTGGGTAGAGTTAAGTCAGTGTGTGGGGAGAGTCCAGTCAGTGTGTTGAAAGTCAGTGTGTGGGTAGAGTCCAGTCAGTGTGTTGACAGTCAGTGTGTGGGTAGAGTTCAGTCAGTGTGTGGGCAGTCAGTGTGTGGGTAGAGTCCAGTCAGTGTGTGGATAGAGTCCAGTCAGTATGTGGGCAGTCAATGTGTGGGTAGAGTCCAGTCAGTGTGTGGGTGGAGTCCAGTCAGTGTGTGGGTAGTGTCCAGTCAGTGTGTGGGTAGAGTTCAGTCAGTGTGTGGGAAGTCAGTGTGTTGGTAGAGTCCAGTCAGTGTGTGGGTAGAGTCCAGTCAGTGTGTGGGTAGTGTCCAGTGAGTGTGTGGGTAGAGTCCAGTCAGTATGTGGGCAGTCACTGTGTGGGTAGAGTCCAGTGAGTGTGTGGGTAGAGTCCAGTGAGTGTGTGGGTAGAGCCCAGTCAGTGTGTTGACAGACAGTGTGTGGGTAGAGTCCAGTCAGTGTATGGGTCGAGTCCAGTCAGTGTGTTGACAGTCAGTGTGTTGGTAGAGTCCAGTCAGTGTGTGGGTAGAGTCCAGTCAGTGTGTTGATAGTCAGTGTGTGGGTAGAGTCCAGTGAGTGTGTGGGTAGAGTCCAGTCAGTGGGTTGACAGTCAGTTTGTGGGTAGAGTCCAGTCAGTCTGTGGGTAGAATCCAGTGAATGTGTGGGTAGAGTCTAGTCAGTGTGTGGGTAGAGTCCAGTCAGTGTGTGGGTAGAGTCCAGTCAGTGTGTGGGTAGAGTCCAGTCAGTGTGTGGGAAGAGTCCAGTCAGTGTGTGGGTAGAGTCCAGTCAGTGTGTGGCTTGAGTCCAGTCAGTGTGTGGCTTGAGTCCAGTCAGTGTGTGGCTTGAGTCCAGTCAGTGTGTGGGTAGAGTCCAGTCATTGTGTTGACAGTCAGTTTGTGGGTAGAGTCCAGTCAGTGTGTGGGTAGAGTCCAGTCAGTGTGTTGACAGTCAGTGTGTGGGTAGTCCAGTCAGTGTGTGGTTAGAGTCCAGTATGTGTGTTGACAGTCAGTGTGTGGGTAGAGTCCAATCAGTGTGCCGGTAGAGTCCATTGAGTGTGTGGGTAGAGTGCAGTCAGTGTGTTGACAGTCAGTGTGTGGGTAGAGTCCAGTCAGTGTGTTGGTAGGGTCCAGTGAGTGTGTGGGTATATTCCAGTGAGTGTGTGGGTAGAGTCCAGTCAGTGTGTGGGTAGAGTCCAGTCAGTGTGTTGACAGTCAGTGTCTGGGTAGAGTCAAGTCAGTGTGTGGGAAGAGTCCAGTCAGTGTGTTGACAGTCAGTGTGTGGGTAGAGTCAAGTCAGTGTGTGGGTTAGTGTCCAGTCAGTGTGTTGACAGTCAGTGTGTAGGTAGATTCCAGTCAGTGTGTTGACAGTCAGTGTGTGGGTAGAGTGCAGTCAGTGTGTTTACAGTCAGTGTGTGGGTAGAGTCCAGTCAGTGTGTGGGTATGGTCCAGTCAGTGTGTGGGTAGAGTCCAGTGAGTGTGTGGGTAGAGTCCAGTCAGTGTGTTGACAGTCAGTGTGTGGGTAGAGTCCAGTGAGTGTGTGGGTAGAGTCCAGTCATTGTTTTGACAGTCAGTCTGTGGATAGAGTCCAGTCAGTGTGTGGGTAGAGTTAAGTCAGTGTGTGGGGAGAGTCCAGTCAGTGTGTTGAAAGTCAGTGTGTGGGTAGAGTCCAGTCAGTGTGTTGACAGTCAGTGTGTGGGTAGAGTTCAGTCAGTGTGTGGGCAGTCAGTGTGTGGGTAGAGTCCAGTCAGTGTGTGGATAGAGTCCAGTCAGTATGTGGGCAGTCAATGTGTGGGTAGAGTCCAGTCAGTGTGTGGGTGGAGTCCAGTCAGTGTGATGACAGTCAGTGTGTGGGTAGAGTTCAGTCAGTGTGTGGGAAGTCAGTGTGTGGGTAGAGTCCAGTCAGTGTGTGGGTAGAGTCCAGTCAGTGTGTGGGTAGAGTCCAGTCAGTATGTGGGCAGTCACTGTGTGGGTAGAGTCCAGTGAGTGTGTGGGTAGAGTCCAGTGAGTGTGTGGGTAGAGCCCAGTCAGTGTGTTGACAGACAGTGTGTGGGTAAAGTCCAGTCAGTGTATGGGTCGAGTCCAGTCAGTGTGTTGACAGTCAGTGTGTTGGTAGAGTCCAGTCAGTGTGTGGGTAGAGTCCAGTCAGTGTGTTGATAGTCAGTGTGTGGGTAGAGTCCAGTGAGTGTGTGGGTAGAGTCCAGTCAGTGGGTTGACAGTCAGTTTGTGGGTAGAGTCCAGTCAGTCTGTGGGTAGAATCCAGTGAATGTGTGGGTAGAGTCTAGTCAGTGTGTGGGTAGAGTCCAGTCAGTGTGTAGGTAGAGTCCAGTCAGTGTGTGGGAAGAGTCCAGTCAGTGTGTGGGTAGAGTCCAGTCAGTGTGTGGCTTGAGTCCAGTCAGTGTGTGGCTTGAGTCCAGTCAGTGTGTGGCTTGAGTCCAGTCAGTGTGTGGGTAGAGTCCAGTCATTGTGTTGACAGTCAGTTTGTGGGTAGAGTCCAGTCAGTGTGTGGGTAGAGTCCAGTCAGTGTGTTGACAGTCAGTGTGTGGGTAGTCCAGTCAGTGTGTGGTTAGAGTCCAGTATGTGTGTTGACAGTCAGTGTGTGGGTAGAGTCCAATCAGTGTGCCGGTAGAGTCCATTGAGTGTGTGGGTAGAGTGCAGTCAGTGTGTTGACAGTCAGTGTGTGGGTAGAGTCCAGTCAGTGTGTTGGTAGGGTCCAGTGAGTGTGTGGGTATATTCCAGTGAGTGTGTGGGTAGAGTCCAGTCAGTGTGTGGGTAGAGTCCAGTCAGTGTGTTGACAGTCAGTGTCTGGGTAGAGTCAAGTCAGTGTGTGGGAAGAGTCCAGTCAGTGTGTGGTGTGTTGACAGTCAGTGTGTGGGTTAGTGTCCAGTCAGTTTGTTGACAGTCAGTTTGTGGGTAGAGTCCTGTCAGTTTGTTGACAGTCAGTGTGTGGGTAGAGTCCAGTCAATGTGTTGACACTCAGTGTGTAGGTAGAGTCCATTGAGTGTGTTGAAAGTCAGTGTGTGGGTAGTCCACTCAGTGTGTGGGTAAAGTCCAGTCATTGTGTTGACAGTCAGTGTTTGGGTAGAGTCCAGTCAGTGTGTGGGTAGAGTCCAGTCAGTGTGTGGGCAGTCAGTGTCTGGGTAGAATCAAGTCAGTGTGTTGACAGTCAGTGTGTGGGTAGAGTCCAGTCAGTGTGTTGACAGTCAGTGTGTGGGTAGAGTACAGTCAGTGTGTTGACAGTCAGTGTGTGGGTAGAGTCCAGTCAGTGTGTGGATAGAGTCCAGTCAGTGTGTTGACAGTCAGTGTTTGTGTAGAGTCCAGTCAGTGTGTGGGTAGAGTCCAGTCAGTGTGTGGCTTGAGTCCAGTCAGTGTGTGGCTTGAGTCCAGTCAGTGTGTGGGTAGAGTCCAGTCAGTGTGTGGGCAGTCAGTGTCTGGGTAGAGTCCAGTCAGTGTGTGGCTTGAGTCCAGTCAGTGTGTGGCTTGAGTCCAGTCAGTGTGTGGGTAGAGTCCAGTGAGTGTGTGGGTAGAGTCCAGTCAGTGTGTTGACAGTCAGTGTGTGGGTAGAGTCCAGTCAGTGTGTGGGTAGAGTCCAGTCAGTGTGTTGACAGTCAGTGTGTGGGTAGTCCAGTCAGTGTGTGGTTAGAGTCCAGTATGTGTGTTGACAGTCAGTGTGTGGGTAGAGTCCAATCAGTGTGCCGGTAGAGTCCATTGAGTGTGTGGGTAGAGTGCAGTCAGTGTGTTGACAGTCAGTGTGTGGGTAGAGTCCAGTCAGTGTGTTGACAGTCAGTGTGTGGGTAGAGTCCCGTCAGTGTGTTGGTAGGGTCCAGTGAGTGTGTGTGTATATTCCAGTGAGTGTGTGGGTAGAGTCCAGTCAGTGTGTGGGTAGAGTCCAGTCAGTGTGTTGACAGTCAGTGTCTGGGTAGAGTCAAGTCAGTGTGTGGGAAGAGTCCAGTCAGTGTGTTGACAGTCAGTGTGTGGGTAGAGTCAAGTCAGTGGGTGGGTTAGTGTCCAGTCAGTTTGTTGACAGTCAGTTTGTGGGTAGAGTGCAGTCAGTGTGTTTACAGTCAGTGTGTGGGTAGAGTCCAGTCAGTGTGTGGGTAGAGTCCAGTCAGTGTGTGGGTATGGTCCAGTCAGTGTGTGGGTAGAGTCCAGTGAGTGTGTGGGTAGAGTCCAGTCAGTGTGTTAACAGTCAGTGTGTGGGTAGAGTCCAGTGAGTGTGTGGGTAGAGTCCAGTCATTGTGTTGACAGTCAGTGTGTGGATAGAGTCCAGTCAGTGTGTGGGTAGAGTTAAGTCAGTGTGTGGGTCGAGTCCAGTAGTTAGAGTCCAGTGAGTGTGTGGGTAGAGTCCAGTCAGAGGGTTGACAGTCAGTTTGTGGGTAGAGTCCAGTCAGTCTGAGGGTAGAGTTAAGTCAGTGTGTGGGGAGAGTCCAGTCAGTGTGTTGACAGTCAGTGTGTGGGTAGAGTCTAGTCAGTGTGTTGACAGTCAGTGTGTGGGTAGAGTTCAGTCAGTGTGTGGGCAGTCAGTGTGTGGGTAGAGTCCAGTCAGTGTGTGGGTAGAGTCCAGTCAGTATGTGGGAAGTCAATGTGTGGGTAGAGTCCAGTCAGTGTGTGGGTAGAATCCAGTGAATGTGTGGGTAGAGTCTAGTCAGTGTGTGGGTAGATTCCAGTCAGTGTGTGGGTAGAGTCCAGTCAGTGTGTGGGCAGTCAGTGTGTGGGTAGAGTCCAGTCAGTGTGTGGGTAGAGTCCAGTCAGTGTGTGGGAAGAGTCCAGTCAGTGTGTGGGTAGAGTCCAGTCAGTGTGTGGGCAGTCAGTGTGTGGGTAGAGTCCAGTCAGTGTGTGGGTAGAGTCCAGTCAGTGTGTGGGAAGAGTCCAGTCAGTGTGTGGCTTGAGTCCAGTCAGTGTGTTGCTTGAGTCCAGTCAGTGTGTGGGTAGAGTCCAGTGAGTGTGTGGGTAGAGTCCAGTCAGTGTGTTGACAGTCAGTGTGTGGGTAAAGTCCAGTCAGTGTGTTGGTAGGGTCCAGTGAGTGTGTGGGTATATTCTAGTGAGTGTGTGGGTAGAGTCCAGTCAGTGTGTGGGTAGAGTCCAGTCAGTGTGTTGACAGTCAGTGTCTGGGTAGAGTCAAGTCAGTGTGGTGGAAGAGTCCAGTCAGTGTGTTGACAGTCAGTGTGTGGGTAGAGTCAAGTCAGTGTGTGGGTTAGTGTCCAGTCAGTGTGTTGACAGTCAGTTTGTGGGTAGAGTCCTGTCAGTTTGTTGACACTCAGTGTGTAGGTAGAGTCCATTGAGTGTGTTGAAAGTCAGTGTGTGGGTAGTCCACTCAGTGTGTGGGTAGAGTCCAGTCAGTGTGTGGATAGAGTCCAGTCAGTGTGTTGACAGTCAGTGTTTTTGTAGAGTCCAGTCAGTGTGTTGACAGTCAGTGTGTAGGTAGATTCCAGTCAGTGTGTTGACAGTCAGTGTGTGGGTAGAGTGCAGTCAGTGTGTTTACAGTCAGTGTGTGGGTAGAGTCCAGTCAGTGTGTGGGTATGGTCCAGTCAGTGTGTGGGTAGAGTCCAGTGAGTGTGTGGGTAGAGTCCAGTCAGTGTGTTGACAGTCAGTGTGTGGGTAGAGTCCAGTGAGTGTGTGGGTAGAGTCCAGTCATTGTTTTGACAGTCAGTCTGTGGATAGAGTCCAGTCAGTGTGTGGGTAGAGTCCAGTCAGTGTGTTGAAAGTCAGTGTGTGGGTAGAGTCCAGTCAGTGTGTTGACAGTCAGTGTGTGGGTAGAGTTCAGTCAGTGTGTGGGCAGTCAGTGTGTGGGTAGAGTCCAGTCAGTGTGTGGATAGAGTCCAGTCAGTATGTGGGCAGTCAATGTGTGGGTAGAGTCCAGTCAGTGTGTGGGTGGAGTTCAGTCAGTGTGTGGGAAGTCAGTGTGTGGGTAGAGTCCAGTCAGTGTGTGGGTAGAGTCCAGTCAGTGTGTGGGTAGTGTCCAGTGAGTGTGTGTGTAGAGCCCAGTCAGGGTGTTGACAGAGAGTGTGTGGGTAGAGTCCAGTCAGTGTGTGGGTAGAGTCCAGTCAGTGTGTTGACAGTCAGTGTGTTGGTAGAGTCCAGTCAGTGTGTTGACAGTCAGTGTGTGTGTAGAGTACAGTCAGTGTGTTGACAGTCAGTGTGTGGGTAGAGTCCAGTCAGTGTGTGGATAGAGTCCAGTCAGTGTGTTGACAGTCAGTGTTTGTGTAGAGTCCAGTCAGTGTGTGGGTAGAGTCCAGTCAGTGTGTGGGTAGAGTCCAGTCAGTGTGTTGACAGTCAGTGTTTGTGTAGAGTCCAGTCAGTGTGTGGGTAGAGTCCAGTCAGTGTGTTGACAGTCAGTGTGTGGGTAGAGTACAGTCAGTGTGTTGACAGTCAGTGTGTGGGTAGAGTCCAGTCAGTGTGTGGATAGAGTCCAGTCAGTGTGTTGACAGTCAGTGTTTGTGTAGAGTCCAGTCAGTGTGTGGGTAGAGTCCAGTCAGTGTGTCGGCAGTCAGTGTGTGGGTAGAGTCCAGTCAGTGTGTGGGTAGGGTACAGTCAGTGTGTGGGAAAAGTCCAGTCAGTGTGTGGGTAGAGTCCAGTCAGTGTGTGGGCAGTCAGTGTCTGGGTAGAGTCCAGTCAGTGTGTGGCTTGAGTCCAGTCAGTGTGTGGCTTGAGTCCAGTCAGTGTGTGGGTAGAGTCCAGTGAGTGTGTGGGTAGAGTCCAGTCAGTGTGTTGACAGTCAGTGTGTGGGTAGAGTCCAGTCAGTGTGTGGGTAGAGTCCAGTCAGTGTGTTGACAGTCAGTGTGTGGGTAGAGTCCAATCAGTGTGCCGGTAGAGTCCATTGAGTGTGTGGGTAGAGTGCAGTCAGTGTGTTGACAGTCAGTGTGTGGGTAGAGTCCAGTCAGTGTGTTGACAGTCAGTGTGTGGGTAGAGTCCCGTCAGTGTATTGGTAGGGTCCAGTGAGTGTGTGTGTATATTCCAGTGAGTGTGTGGGTAGAGTCCAGTCAGTGTGTGGGAAGAGTGTCTGGAAAGTCAGTGTATGGGTAGTCCAGTCAGTGTGTGGGTAGAGTCCAGTATGTGTGTTGACAGTCAGTGTGTGGGTAGAGTCCAATCAGTGTGCCGGTAGAGTCCATTGAGTGTGTGGGTAGAGTGCGGTCAGTGTGTTGACAGTCAGTGTGTGGGTAGAGTCCAGTCAGTGTGTTGGTAGGGTCCAGTGAGTGTGTGGGTATATTCCAGTGAGTGTGTGGGTAGAGTCCAGTCAGTGTGTGGGTAGAGTCCAGTCAGTGTGTTGACAGTCAGTGTCTGGGTAGAGTCAAGTCAGTGTGTGGGAAGAGTCCAGTCAGTGTGTTGACAGTCAGTGAGTGGGTAGAGTCAAGTCAGTGTGTGGGTTAGTGTCCAGTCAGTGTGTTGACAGTCAGTTTGTGGGTAGAGTCCTGTCAGTTTGTTGACAGTCAGTGTGTGGGTAGAGTCCAGTCAATGTGTTGACACTCAGTGTGTAGGTAGAGTCCATTGAGTGTGTTGAAAGTCAGTGTGTGGGTAGTCCACTCAGTGTGTGGGTAAAGTCCAGTCAGTGTGTTGACAGTGAGTGTTTGGGTTGAGTCCAGTCAGTGTGTAGGTAGAGTCCAGTCAGTGTGTGGATAGAGTCCAGTCAGTGTGTTGACAGTCAGTGTGTGGGTATGGTCCAGTCAGTGTGTGGGTAGAGTCCAGTGAGTGTGTGGTTAGAGTCAAGTCAGTGTGTTGACAGTCAGTGTGTGGGTAGTCCAGTCGGTGTGTGGGTAGAGTCCTGTAAGTGTGTTGACAGTCAATGTGTGGGTAGAGTCCAATCAGTGTGCCGGTAGAGTCCAGTGAGTGCGTGGGTAGAGTCCAGTCAGTGGGTTGACAGTCAGTGTGTGGGTAGAGTCCAGTGAGTGTGTGGGTAGAGTCAAGTCAGTGTGTTGACAGTCAGTGTGTGGGTAGAGTCCAGTCAGTGTGTGGGTAGAGTCCAGTCAGTATGTGGGCAGTCAATGTGTGGGTAGAGTCCAGTCAGTGTGTTGGTGGAGTCCAGTCAGTGTGTTGACAGTCAGTGTGTGGGTAGAGTTCAGTCAGTGTGTGGGCAGTCAGTGTGTGGGTAGAGTCCAGTCAGTGTGTGGGTAGAGTCCAGTCACAGTGTGTGGGTAGAGTCCAGTCAGTATGTGGGCAGTCAATGTGTGGGTAGAGTCCAGTCAGTGTGTGGGTGGAGTCCAGTCAGTGTGTTGACAGTCAGTGTGTGGGTAGAGTTCAGTCAGTGTGTGGGCAGTCAGTGTGTGGGTAGAGTCCAGTCAGTGTGTGGGTAGAGTCCAGTCAGTGTGTGGGTAGAGTCCAGTGAGTGTGTGGGTAGAGCCCAGTCAGGGTGTTGACAGATAGTGTGTGGGTAGAGTCCAGTCAGTGTGTGGGTAGAGTCCAGTGAGTGTGTGGGTAGAGTCCAGTCAGTGTGTGGGTAGAGTCCAGTCAGTGTGTTGACAGTCAGTGTGTTGGTAGAGTCCAGTCAGTGTGTGGGTAGAGTCCAGTGAGTGTTTGGGTAAAGTTCAGTCAGAGTGTTGACAGTCAGTGTGTGGTTAGTGTCCAGTCAGTGTGTGGGTAGAGTCCAGTCAGTGTGTTGACAGTCAGTGTGTGGGTAGAGTCCAGTGAGTGTGTGGGTAGAGTCCAGTCAGTGTGTTGACAGTCAGTGTGTGGGTAGAGTCCAGTCAGTGTGTGGGTAGAGTCCAGTGAGTGTGTGGGTAGAGTCCAGTCAGTGGGTTGACAGTCAGTTTGTGCGTAGAGTCCAGTCAGTGTGTGGGTAGAATCTAGTGAGTGTGTGGGTAGAGTCCAGTCAGTGTGTGGGTAGAGTCCAGTCAGTTTGTGGGTAGAGTCCAGTCAGTATGAGGGCAGTCAATGTGTGGGTAGTTTCCAGTCAGTGTGTGGGTAGAGTCCAGTCAGTGTGTTGACAGTCAGTGTGTGGGTAGCTTCCAGTGAGTTTGTGGGTAGAGTCCAGTCAGTGTGTTGACAGTCAGTGTGGGTAGAGTCCTGTCAGTGTGTGGGTAGAGTCCAGTGAGTGTGTGGGTAGAGTCCAGTCAGTGGGTTGACAGTCAGTTTGTGGGTAGAGTCCAGTCAGTGTGTGGGTAGAGTCCAGTGAGTGTGTTGACAGTCTGTGTGTGGGTAGAGTCCAGTCAGTGTGTTGACAGTCAGTGTGTGGCTTGAGTCCAGTCAGAGTGTGGGTAGAGTCCAGTGAGTGTGTGGGTAGAGTCCAGTCAGTGTGTTGACAGTCAGTGTGTCGGTAGAGTCCAGTGAGTGTGTCGGTAGAGTCCAGTCAGTGGGTTGACAGTCAGTTTGTGGGTAGAGTCCAGTCAGTCTGTGGGTAGAATCCAGTGAATGTGTGGGTAGAGTCTAGTCAGTGTGTGGGTAGAGTCCAGTCAGTGTGTGGGTAGAGTCCAGTGAGTGTGTGGGCAGAGTCCAGTCAGTGTGTGGGTAGAGTCCAGTGAGTTTGTGGGTAAAGTCCAGTCAGTGTGTTGACAGTCAGTGTGTGGGTAGAGTCCAGTCAGCGTGTTGACAGACAGTGTGTGGGTAGTCCAGTCAGTGTGTGGGTAGAGTCCAGTCAGTGTGTGGGTAGAGTCCAGTCAGTGTGTTGACAGTCAGTGTGTTGGTAGAGTCCAGTCAGTGTGTGGGTAGAGTCCAGTGAGTGTTTGGGTAAAGTTCAGTCAGAGTGTTGACAGTCAGTGTGTGGTTAGTGTCCAGTCAGTGTGTGGGTAGAGTCCAGTCAGTGTGTTGACAGTCAGTGTGTGGGTAGAGTCCAGTGAGTGTGTGGGTAGAGTCCAGTCAGTGTGTTGACAGTCAGTGTGTGGGTAGAGTCCAGTCAGTGTGTGGGTAGAGTCCAGTGAGTGTGTGGGTAGAGTCCAGTCAGTGGGTTGACAGTCAGTTTGTGCGTAGAGTCCAGTCAGTGTGTGGGTAGAATCCAGTGAGTGTGTGGGTAGAGTCCAGTCAGTGTGTGGGTAGAGTCCAGTCAGTTTGTGGGAAGAGTCCAGTCAGTATGAGGGCAGTCAATGTGTGGGTAGTTTCCAGTCAGTGTGTGGGTAGAGTCCAGTCAGTGTGTTGACAGTCAGTGTGTGGGTAGAGTCCAGTGAGTGTGTGGGTAGAGTCCAGTCAGTGTGTTGACAGTCAGTGTGTGGGTAGAGTCCAGTGAGTGTGTGGGTAGAGTCCAGTCAGTGTGTTGACAGTCAGTGTGTGGCTTGAGTCCAGTCAGAGTGTGGGTAGAGTCCAGTCAGTGTTTGGGTAGAGTCCAGTCAGTGTGTGGGTAGAATCCAGTGAGTGTGTGGGTAGAGTCCTGTCAGTGTGTGGGTAGAGTCCAGTGAGTGTGTGGGTAGAGTCCAGTCAGTGGGTTGACAGTCAGTTTGTGGGTAGAGTCCAGTCAGTGTGTGGGTAGAGTCCAGTGAGTGTGTTGACAGTCTGTGTGTGGGTAGAGTCCAGTCAGTGTGTTGACAGTCAGTGTGTGGCTTGAGTCCAGTCAGAGTGTGGGTAGAGTCCAGTCAGTGTTTGGGTAGAGTCCAGTCAGTGTGTTGACAGTCAGTGTGTGTGTAGAGTCCAGTCAGTGTGTGGTTAGAGTCCAGTGAGTGTGTGGGTAGAGTCCAGTCAGTGTGTTGACAGTCAGTGTGTGGGTAGCTTCCAGTGAGTTTGTGGGTAGAGTCCAGTCAGTGTGTTGACAGTCAGTGTGGGTAGAGTCCTGTCAGTGTGTGGGTAGAGTCCAGTGAGTGTGTGGGTAGAGTCCAGTCAGTGGGTTGACAGTCAGTTTGTGGGTAGAGTCCAGTCAGTGTGTGGGTAGAGTCCAGTGAGTGTGTTGACAGTCTGTGTGTGGGTAGAGTCCAGTCAGTGTGTTGACAGTCAGTGTGTGGCTTGAGTCCAGTCAGAGTGTGGGTAGAGTCCAGTGAGTGTGTGGGTAGAGTCCAGTCAGTGTGTTGACAGTCAGTGTGTGGGTAGAGTCCAGTGAGTGTGTCGGTAGAGTCCAGTCAGTGGGTTGACAGTCCGTTTTATGGGTAGAGTCCAGTCAGTCTGTGGGTAGAATCCAGTGAATGTGTGGGTAGAGTCTAGTCAGTGTGTGGGTAGAGTCCAGTCAGTGGGTTGACAGTCAGTTTGTGGGTAGAGTCCAGTGAGTGTGTTGACAGTCTGTGTGTGGGTAGAGTCCAGTCAGTGTGTTGACACTCAGTGTGGGTAGAGTCCTGTCAGTGTGTGGGTAGAGTCCAGTGAGTGTGTGGGTAGAGTCCAGTCAGTGGGTTGACAGTCAGTTTGTGGGTAGAGTCCAGTCAGTGTGTGGGTAGAGTCCAGTGAGTGTGTTGACAGTCTGTGTGTGGGTAGAGTCCAGTCAGTGTGTTGACAGTCAGTGTGTGGCTTGAGTCCAGTCAGAGTGTGGGTAGAGTCCAGTGAGTGTGTGGGTAGAGTCCAGTCAGTGTGTTGACAGTCAGTGTGTGGGTAGAGTCCAGTGAGTGTGTCGGTAGAGTCCAGTCAGTGGGTTGACAGTCAGTTTGTGGGTAGAGTCCAGTCAGTCTGTGGGTAGAATCCAGTGAATGTGTGGGTAGAGTCTAGTCAGTGTGTGGGTAGAGTCCAGTCAGTGTGTGGGTAGAGTCCAGTGAGTGTGTGGGCAGAGTCCAGTCAGTGTGTGGGTAGAGTCCAGTGAGTTTGTGGGTAAAGTCCAGTCAGTGTGTTGACAGTCAGTGTGTGGGTAGAGTCCAGTCAGCGTGTTGACAGACAGTGTGTGGGTAGTCCAGTCAGTGTGTGGGTAGAGTCCAGTCAGTGTGTGGGTAGAGTCCAGTCAGTGTGTTGACAGTCAGTGTGTTGGTAGAGTCCAGTCAGTGTGTGGGTAGAGTCCAGTGAGTGTTTGGGTAAAGTTCAGTCAGAGTGTTGACAGTCAGTGTGTGGTTAGTGTCCAGTCAGTGTGTGGGTAGAGTCCAGTCAGTGTGTTGACAGTCAGTGTGTGGGTAGAGTCCAGTGAGTGTGTGGGTAGAGTCCAGTCAGTGTGTTGACAGTCAGTGTGTGGGTAGAGTCCAGTCAGTGTGTGGGTAGAGTCCAGTGAGTGTGTGGGTAGAGTCCAGTCAGTGGGTTGACAGTCAGTTTGTGCGTGAGAGTCCAGTCAGTGTGTGGGTAGAATCCAGTGAGTGTGTGGGTAGAGTCCAGTCAGTGTGTGGGTAGAGTCCAGTCAGTTTGTGGGAAGAGTCCAGTCAGTATGAGGGCAGTCAATGTGTGGGTAGTTTCCAGTCAGTGTGTGGGTAGAGTCCAGTCAGTGTGTTGACAGTCAGTGTGTGGGTAGAGTCCAGTGAGTGTGTGGGTAGAGTCCAGTCAGTGTGTTGACAGTCAGTGTGTGGGTAGAGTCCAGTGAGTGTGTGGGTAGAGTCCAGTCAGTGTGTTGACAGTCAGTGTGTGGCTTGAGTCCAGTCAGAGTGTGGGTAGAGTCCAGTCAGTGTTTGGGTAGAGTCCAGTCAGTGTGTGGGTAGAATCCAGTGAGTGTGTGGGTAGAGTCCTGTCAGTGTGTGGGTAGAGTCCAGTGAGTGTGTGGGTAGAGTCCAGTCAGTGGGTTGACAGTCAGTTTGTGGGTAGAGTCCAGTCAGTGTGTGGGTAGAGTCCAGTGAGTGTGTTGACAGTCTGTGTGTGGGTAGAGTCCAGTCAGTGTGTTGACAGTCAGTGTGTGGCTTGAGTCCAGTCAGAGTGTGGGTAGAGTCCAGTCAGTGTTTGGGTAGAGTCCAGTCAGTGTGTTGACAGTCAGTGTGTGTGTAGAGTCCAGTCAGTGTGTGGTTAGAGTCCAGTGAGTGTGTGGGTAGAGTCCAGTCAGTGTGTTGACAGTCAGTGTGTGGGTAGCTTCCAGTGAGTTTGTGGGTAGAGTCCAGTCAGTGTGTTGACAGTCAGTGTGGGTAGAGTCCTGTCAGTGTGTGGGTAGAGTCCAGTGAGTGTGTGGGTAGAGTCCAGTCAGTGGGTTGACAGTCAGTTTGTGGGTAGAGTCCAGTCAGTGTGTGGGTAGAGTCCAGTGAGTGTGTTGACAGTCTGTGTGTGGGTAGAGTCCAGTCAGTGTGTTGACAGTCAGTGTGTGGCTTGAGTCCAGTCAGAGTGTGGGTAGAGTCCAGTGAGTGTGTGGGTAGAGTCCAGTCAGTGTGTTGACAGTCAGTGTGTGGGTAGAGTCCAGTGAGTGTGTCGGTAGAGTCCAGTCAGTGGGTTGACAGTCCGTTTATGGGTAGAGACCAGTCAGTCTGTGGGTAGAATCCAGTGAATGTGTGGGTAGAGTCTAGTCAGTGTGTGGGTAGAGTCCAGTCAGTGTGTGGGTAGAGTCCAGTGAGTGTGTGGGCAGAGTCCAGTCAGTGTGTGGGTAGAGTCCAGTGAGTTTGTGGGTAAAGTCCAGTCAGTGTGTTGACAGTCAATGTGTGGGTAGAGTCCAGTCAGCGTGTTGACAGACAGTGTGTGGGTAGTCCAGTCAGTGTGTGGGTAGAGTCCAGTCAGTGTGTGGGTAGAGTCCAGTCAGTGTGTTGACAGTCAGTGTGTTGGTAGAGTCCAGTCAGTGTGTGCGTAGAGTCCAGTGAGTGTTTGGGTAAAGTTCAGTCAGAGTGTTGACAGTCAGTGTGTGGTTAGTGTCCAGTCAGTGTGTGGGTAGAGTCCAGTCAGTGTGTTGACAGTCAGTGTGTGGGTAGAGTCCAGTGAGTGTGTGGGTAGAGTCCAGTCAGTGTGTTGACAGTCAGTGTGTGGGTAGAGTCCAGTCAGTGTGTGGGTAGAGTCCAGTGAGTGTGTGGGTAGAGTCCAGTCAGTGGGTTGACAGTCAGTTTGTGCGTAGAGTCCAGTCAGTGTGTGGGTAGAATCCAGTGAGTGTGTGGGTAGAGTCCAGTCAGTGTGTGGGTAGAGTCCAGTCAGTTTGTGGGAAGAGTCCAGTCAGTATGAGGGCAGTCAATGTGTGGGTAGTTTCCAGTCAGTGTGTGGGTAGAGTCCAGTCAGTGTGTTGACAGTCAGTGTGTGGGTAGAGTCCAGTGAGTGTGTGGGTAGAGTCCAGTCAGTGTGTTGACAGTCTGTGTGTGGGTAGAGTCCAGTCAGTGTGTTGACAGTCAGTGTGTGGCTTGAGTCCAGTCAGAGTGTGGGTAGAGTCCAGTCAGTGTTTGGGTAGAGTCCAGTCAGTGTGTGGGTAGAATCCAGTGAGTGTGTGGGTAGAGTCCTGTCAGTGTGTGGGTAGAGTCCAGTGAGTGTGTGGGTAGAGTCCAGTCAGTGGGTTGACAGTCAGTTTGTGGGTAGAGTCCAGTCAGTGTGTGGGTAGAGTCCAGTGAGTGTGTTGACAGTCTGTGTGTGGGTAGAGTCCTTTCAGTGTGTTGACAGTCAGTGTGTGGCTTGAGTCCAGTCAGAGTGTGGGTAGAGTCCAGTCAGTGTTTGGGTAGAGTCCAGTCAGTGTGTTGACAGTCAGTGTGTGTGTAGAGTCCAGTCAGTGTGTGGTTAGAGTCCAGTGAGTGTGTGGGTAGAGTCCAGTCAGTCGGTTGACAGTCAGTGTGTGGGTAGAGTCCATTCAGTGTGTGGGTAGAGTCCAGTGAGTGTGTGGGTAGAGTCCAGTCATTGTGTTGACAGTCAGTGTGTGGGTAGAGTCCAGTGAGTGTGTGGGTAGAGTCCAGTCAGTGTGTAGACAGTCAGTGTGTGGGTAGAGTCCAGTGCGTGTGTGGGTAGAGTCCAGTCAGTGTGTTTACAGTCAGTGTGTGGGTAGAGTCCAGTGAGTGTGTGGGTAGAGTCCAGTCAGTGTGTTGACAGTCAGAGTGTGGGTAGAGTCCAGTCAGTGTGTGGTTAGAGTCCAGTGAGTGTGTGGGTAGAGTCCAGTCAGTCGGTTGACAGTCAGTGTGTGGGTACAGTCCATTTAGTGTGTGGGTAGAGTCCAGTGAGTGTGTGGGTAGAGTCCAGTCATTGTGTTGACAGTCAGTGTGTGGGTAGAGTCCAGTGAGTGTGTGGGTAGAGTCCAGTCAGTGTGTAGACAGTCAGTGTGTGGGTAGAGTCCAGTGAGTGTGTGGGTAGAGTCCAGTCAGTGTGTTTACAGTCAGTGTGTGGGTAGAGTCCAGTGAGTGTGTGGGTAGAGTCCAGTCAGTGGGTTGACAGTCAGTTTGTGCGTAGAGTCCAGTCAGTGTGTGGGTAGAGTCCAGTGAGTGTGTGGGTAGAGTCCAGTCAGTGTGTGGGTAGAGTCCAGTCAGTTTGTGGGTAGAGTCCAGTCAGTATGAGGGCAGTCAATGTGTGGGTAGAGTCCAGTCAGTGTGTGGGTAGAGTCCAGTGAGTGTGTTGACAGTCTGTGTGTGGGTAGAGTCCAGTCAGTGTGTTGACAGTCAGTGTGTGGCTTGAGTCCAGTCAGAGTGTGGGTAGAGTCCAGTGAGTGTGTGGGTAGAGTCCAGTCAGTGTGTTGACAGTCAGTGTGTGGGTAGAGTCCAGTGAGTGTGTCGGTAGAGTCCAGTCAGTGGGTTGACAGTCCGTTTTATGGGTAGAGACCAGTCAGTCTGTGGGTAGAATCCAGTGAATGTGTGGGTAGAGTCTAGTCAGTGTGTGGGTAGAGTCCAGTCAGTGTGTGGGTAGAGTCCAGTGAGTGTGTGGGCAGAGTCCAGTCAGTGTGTGGGTAGAGTCCAGTGAGTTTGTGGGTAAAGTCCAGTCAGTGTGTTGACAGTCAATGTGTGGGTAGAGTCCAGTCAGCGTGTTGACAGACAGTGTGTGGGTAGTCCAGTCAGTGTGTGGGTAGAGTCCAGTCAGTGTGTGGGTAGAGTCCAGTCAGTGTGTTGACAGTCAGTGTGTTGGTAGAGTCCAGTCAGTGTGTGCGTAGAGTCCAGTGAGTGTTTGGGTAAAGTTCAGTCAGAGTGTTGACAGTCAGTGTGTGGTTAGTGTCCAGTCAGTGTGTGGGTAGAGTCCAGTCAGTGTGTTGACAGTCAGTGTGTGGGTAGAGTCCAGTGAGTGTGTGGGTAGAGTCCAGTCAGTGTGTTGACAGTCAGTGTGTGGGTAGAGTCCAGTCAGTGTGTGGGTAGAGTCCAGTGAGTGTGTGGGTAGAGTCCAGTCAGTGGGTTGACAGTCAGTTTGTGCGTAGAGTCCAGTCAGTGTGTGGGTAGAATCCAGTGAGTGTGTGGGTAGAGTCCAGTCAGTGTGTGGGTAGAGTCCAGTCAGTTTGTGGGAAGAGTCCAGTCAGTATGAGGGCAGTCAATGTGTGGGTAGTTTCCAGTCAGTGTGTGGGTAGAGTCCAGTCAGTGTGTTGACAGTCAGTGTGTGGGTAGAGTCCAGTGAGTGTGTGGGTAGAGTCCAGTCAGTGTGTTGACAGTCTGTGTGTGGGTAGAGTCCAGTCAGTGTGTTGACAGTCAGTGTGTGGCTTGAGTCCAGTCAGAGTGTGGGTAGAGTCCAGTCAGTGTTTGGGTAGAGTCCAGTCAGTGTGTGGGTAGAATCCAGTGAGTGTGTGGGTAGAGTCCTGTCAGTGTGTGGGTAGAGTCCAGTGAGTGTGTGGGTAGAGTCCAGTCAGTGGGTTGACAGTCAGTTTGTGGGTAGAGTCCAGTCAGTGTGTGGGTAGAGTCCAGTGAGTGTGTTGACAGTCTGTGTGTGGGTAGAGTCCTTTCAGTGTGTTGACAGTCAGTGTGTGGCTTGAGTCCAGTCAGAGTGTGGGTAGAGTCCAGTCAGTGTTTGGGTAGAGTCCAGTCAGTGTGTTGACAGTCAGTGTGTGTGTAGAGTCCAGTCAGTGTGTGGTTAGAGTCCAGTGAGTGTGTGGGTAGAGTCCAGTCAGTCAGTCGGTTGACAGTCAGTGTGTGGGTAGAGTCCATTCAGTGTGTGGGTAGAGTCCAGTGAGTGTGTGGGTAGAGTCCAGTCATTGTGTTGACAGTCAGTGTGTGGGTAGAGTCCAGTGAGTGTGTGGGTAGAGTCCAGTCAGTGTGTAGACAGTCAGTGTGTGGGTAGAGTCCAGTGCGTGTGTGGGTAGAGTCCAGTCAGTGTGTTTACAGTCAGTGTGTGGGTAGAGTCCAGTGAGTGTGTGGGTAGAGTCCAGTCAGTGTGTTGACAGTCAGAGTGTGGGTAGAGTCCAGTCAGTGTGTGGTTAGAGTCCAGTGAGTGTGTGGGTAGAGTCCAGTCAGTCGGTTGACAGTCAGTGTGTGGGTACAGTCCATTCAGTGTGTGGGTAGAGTCCAGTGAGTGTGTGGGTAGAGTCCAGTCATTGTGTTGACAGTCAGTGTGTGGGTAGAGTCCAGTGAGTGTGTGGGTAGAGTCCAGTCAGTGTGTAGACAGTCAGTGTGTGGGTAGAGTCCAGTGAGTGTGTGGGTAGAGTCCAGTCAGTGTGTTTACAGTCAGTGTGTGGGTAGAGTCCAGTGAGTGTGTGGGTAGAGTCCAGTCAGTGGGTTGACAGTCAGTTTGTGCGTAGAGTCCAGTCAGTGTGTGGGTAGAGTCCAGTGAGTGTGTGGGTAGAGTCCAGTCAGTGTGTGGGTAGAGTCCAGTCAGTTTGTGGGTAGAGTCCAGTCAGTATGAGGGCAGTCAATGTGTGGGTAGAGTCCAGTCAGTGTGTGGGTAGAGTCCAGTCAGTGTGTTGACAGTCAGTGTGTGGGTAGAGTCCAGTCAGTGTTTTGACAGTCAGTGTGTGGGTAGACTCCAGTCATTGTGTGGGTAGAGTCCAGTGAGTTTGTGGGTAAAGTCCAGTCAGTGTTTTGACAGTAAGTGTGTGGGAAGAGTCCAGTCAGTGTGTTGACAGTCAGTGTGTGGGTATAGTCCAGTCAGTGTGTGGGTAGAGTCCAGTCAGTGTGTTGACAGTCGGTGTGTGGGTAGACTCCAGTCAGTGTGTGGGTAGAGTCCAGTGAGTTTGTGGGTAAAGTCCAGTCAGTGTGTTGACAGTAAGTGTGTGGGTAGACTCCAGTCATTGTGTGGGTAGAGTCCAGTGAGTTTGTGGGTAAAGTCCAGTCAGTGTTTTGACAGTAAGTGTGTGGGTAGAGTCCAGTCAGTGTGTTGACAGTCAGTGTGTGGGTAGAGTCCAGTCAGCGTGTTGACAGACAGTGTGTGGGTAGTCCAGTCAGTGTGTGGGTAGAGTCCAGTCAGTGTGTGGGTAGAGTCCAGTCAGTGTGTTGACAGTCAGTGTGTGGGTAGAGTCCAGTCAGTGTGTGGGTAGAGTCCAGTGAGTGTTTGGGTAAAGTCCAGTCAGTGTTGACAGTCAGTGTGTGGTTAGTGTCCAGTCAGTGTTTGGGTAAAGTCCAGTCAGAGTGTTGACAGTCAGTGTGTGGTTAGTGTCCAGTCAGTGTGTGGGTAGAGTCCAGTCAGTGTGTTGACAGTCGGTGTGTGGGTAGACTCCAGTCAGTGTGTGGGTAGAGTCCAGTGAGTTTGTGGGTAAAGTCCAGTCAGTGTGTTGACATTAAGTGTGTGGGTAGAGTCCAGTCAGTGTGTTGACAGTCAGTGTGTGGGTAGAATCCAGTCAGCGTGTTGACAGACAGTGTGTGGGTAGTCCAGTCAGTGTGTGGGTAGAGTCCAGTCAGTGTGTGTGTAGAGTCCAGTCAGTGTGTTGACAGTCAGTGTGTGGGTAGAGTCCAGTCAGGGTGTGGGTAGAGTCCAGTGAGTGTTTGGGTAAAGTCCAGTCAGTGTGTTGACAGTCAGTGTGTGTGTAGAGTCCAGTCAGTGTGTGGTTAGAGTCCAGTGAGTGTGTGGGTAGAGTCCAGTCAGTCGGTTGACAGTCAGTGTGTGGGTAGAGTCCATTCAGTGTGTGGGTAGAGTCCAGTGAGTGTGTGGGTAGAGTCCAGTCATTGTGTTGACAGTCAGTGTGTGGGTAGAGTCCAGTGAGTGTGTGGGTAGAGTCCAGTCAGTGTGTAGACAGTCAGTGTGTGGGTAGAGTCCAGTGCGTGTGTGGGTAGAGTCCAGTCAGTGTGTTTACAGTCAGTGTGTGGGTAGAGTCCAGTCAGTGTGTGGGTAGAGTCCAGTCAGTGTGTTGACAGTCAGTGTGTGGGTAGACTCCAGTCATTGTGTGGGTAGAGTCCAGTGAGTTTGTGGGTAAAGTCCAGTAAGTGTTTTGACAGTAAGTGTGTGGGTAGAGTCCAGTCAGTGTGTTGACAGTCAGTGTGTGGGTATAGTCCAGTCAGTGTGTGGGTAGAGTCCAGTCAGTGTGTTGACAGTCGGTGTGTGGGTAGACTCCAGTCAGTGTGTGGGTAGAGTCCAGTGAGTTTGTGGGTAAAGTCCAGTCAGTGTGTTGACAGTAAGTGTGTGGGTAGAGTCCAGTCAGTGTGTTGACAGTCAGTGTGTGGGTAGAGTCCAGTCAGCGTGTTGACAGACAGTGTGTGGGTAGTCCAGTCAGTGTGTGGGTAGAGTCCAGTCAGTGTGTGGGTAGAGTCCAGTCAGTGTGTTGACAGTCAGTGTGTGGGTAGAGTCCAGTCAGTGTGTGGGTAGAGTCCAGTGAGTGTTTGGGTAAAGTCCAGTCAGAGTGTTGACAGTCAGTGTGTGGTTAGTGTCCAGTCAGTGTTTGGGTAAAGTCCAGTCAGAGTGTTGACAGTCAGTGTGTGGTTAGTGTCCAGTCAGTGTGTGGGTAGAGTCCAGTCAGTGTGTTGACAGTCAGTGTGTGGGTAGAGTCCAGTCTGTTTGTGGGTAGAGTCCAGTCAGTATGAGGGCAGTCAAAGTGTGGGTAGAGTCCAGTCAGTGTGTGGGTAGAGTCCAGTCAGTGTGTTGACAGTCAGTGTGTGGGTAGAGTCCAGTCAGTGTTTTGACAGTCAGTGTGTGGGTAGACTCCAGTCATTGTGTGGGTAGAGTCCAGTGAGTTTGTGGGTAAAGTCCAGTCAGTGTTTTGACAGTAAGTGTGTGGGTAGAGTCCAGTCAGTGTGTTGACAGTCAGTGTGTGGGTATAGTCCAGTCAGTGTGTGGGTAGAGTCCAGTCAGTGTGTTGACAGTCGGTGTGTGGGTAGACTCCAGTCAGTGTGTGGGTAGAGTCCAGTGAGTTTGTGGGTAAAGTCCAGTCAGTGTGTTGACAGTAAGTGTGTGGGTAGAGTCCAGTCAGTGTGTTGACAGTCAGTGTGTGGGTAGAGTCCAGTCAGCGTGTTGACAGACAGTGTGTGGGTAGTCCAGTCAGCGTGTGGGTAGAGTCCAGTCAGTGTGTGGGTAGAGTCCAGTCAGTGTGTTGACAGTCAGTGTGTGGGTAGAGTCCAGTCAGTGTGTGGGTAGAGTCCAGTGAGTGTTTGGGTAAAGTCCAGTCAGAGTGTTGACAGTCAGTGTGTGGTTAGTGTCCAGTCAGTGTGTGGTTAGAGTCCAGTCAGTGTGTTGAAAGTCAGTGTGTGGGTAGAGTCCAGTGAGTGTGTGGGTAGAGTCCAGTCAGTGTGTTGACAGTCAATGTGTGGGTAGAGTCCAGTCAGTGTGTGGGTAGAGTCCAGTGAGTGTGTGGGTAGAGTCCAGTCAGTGGGTTGACAGTCAGTTTGTGCGTAGAGTCCAGTCAGTGTGTGGGTAGAATCCAGTGAGTGTGTGGGTAGAGTCCAGTCAGTGTGTGGGTAGAGTCCAGTCAGTTTGTGGGTAGAGTCCAGTCAGTATGAGGGCAGTCAATGTGTGGGTAGTGTCCAGTCAGTGTGTGGGTAGAGTCCAGTCAGTGTGTTGACAGTCAGTGTGTGGGTAGAGTCCAGTGAGTGTGTGGGTAGAGTCCAGTCAGTGTGTTGACAGTCAGTGTGGGTAGAGTCCTGTCAGTGTGTGGGTAGAGTCCAGTGAGTGTGTGGGTAGAGTCCAGTCAGTGGGTTGACAGTCTGTTTGTGGGTAGAGTCCAGTGAGTGTGTGGGTAGAGTCCAGTGAGTGTGTGGGTAGAGTCCAGTCAGTGTGTGGGTAGAGTCCAGTCAGTTTGTGGGTAGAGTCCAGTCAGTATGAGGGCAGTCAATGTGTGGGTAGAGTCCAGTCAGTGTGTGGGTAGAGTCCAGTCAGTGTGTTGACAGTCAGTGTGTGGGTAGAGTCCAGTCAGTGTTTTGACAGTAAGTGTGTGGGTAGAGTCCAGTCAGTGTTTTGACAGTCAGTGTGTGGGTAGAGTCCAGTCAGTGTGTGGGTAGAGTCCAGTCAGTGTGTTGACAGTCGGTGTGTGGGTAGACTCCAGTCAGTGTGTGGGTAGAGTCCCGTGAGTTTGTGGGTAAAGTCCAGTCAGTGTGTTGACAGTAAGTGTGTGGGTAGAGTCCAGTCAGTGTGTTGACAGCCAGTGTGTGGATAAAGTCCAGTCAGTGTGTGGGTAGAGTCCAGTGAGTGTGTGGGTAGAGCCCAGTCAGTGTGTTGAAAGACAGTGTGTGGGTAGAGTCCAGTCAGTGTGTGGGTAGAGTCCAGTTATTGTGTTGACAGTCAGTGTGTAGGTAGAGTCCAGTCAGTGTGTGGGTAGAGTCCAGTCAGTGTGTTGACAGTCAGTGTGTGGGTAGAGTCCAGTGAGTGTGTGGGTAAAGTCCAGTCAGTGTGTTGACAGTCAGTGTGTGGGTAGAGCCAAATGAGTGTGTGGGTAGAGTCCAGTCAGTGTGTTGACAGTCAGTGTGTGGGTAGAGTCTAGTGAATGTGTGGGCAGAGTCCAGTCAGTGTGTGACAGTCAGTGTGTGGGTAGAGTCCAGTGAGTGTGTTGGTAGAGTCCAGTCAGTGGGTTGACAGTCAGTGTGTGGGTAGAGTCCAGTCAGTGTGTGGGTAGAGTCCAGTCAGTGTGTTGACAGTCGGTGTGTGGGTAGACTCCAGTCAGTGTGTGGGTAGAGTCCCGTGAGTTTGTGGGTAAAGTCCAGTCAGTGTGTTGACAGTAAGTGTGTGGGTAGAGTCCAGTCAGTGTGTTGACAGCCAGTGTGTGGATAAAGTCCAGTCAGTGTGTGGGTAGAGTCCAGTGAGTGTGTGGGTAGAGCCCAGTCAGTGTGTTGAAAGACAGTGTGTGGGTAGAGTCCAGTCAGTGTGTGGGTAGAGTCCAGTTATTGTGTTGACAGTCAGTGTGTAGGTAGAGTCCAGTCAGTGTGTGGGTAGAGTCCAGTCAGTGTGTTGACAGTCAGTGTGTGGGTAGAGTCCAGTGAGTGTGTGGGTAAAGTCCAGTCAGTGTGTTGACAGTCAGTGTGTGGGTAGAGTCCAATGAGTGTGTGGGTAGAGTCCAGTCAGTGTGTTGACAGTCAGTGTGTGGGTAGAGTCCAGTGAGTGTGTGGGTAGAGTCCAGTCAGTGTGTTGACAGTCAGTGTGTGGGTAGAGTCCAGTCAGTGTGTGGGTAGAGTCCAGTGAGTGTGTGGGTAGAGTCCAGTCAGTGGGTTGACAGTCAGTTTGTGCGTAGAGTCCAGTCAGTGTGTGGGTAGAATCCAGTGAGTGTGTGGGTAGAGTCCAGTCAGTGTGTGGGTAGAGTCCAGTCAGTTTGTGGGAAGAGTCCAGTCAGTATGAGGGCAGTCAATGTGTGGGTAGTTTCCAGTCAGTGTGTGGGTAGAGTCCAGTCAGTGTGTTGACAGTCAGTGTGTGGGTAGAGTCCAGTGAGTGTGTGGGTAGAGTCCAGTCAGTGTGTTGACAGTCTGTGTGTGGGTAGAGTCCAGTCAGTGTGTTGACAGTCAGTGTGTGGCTTGAGTCCAGTCAGAGTGTGGGTAGAGTCCAGTCAGTGTTTGGGTAGAGTCCAGTCAGTGTGTGGGTAGAATCCAGTGAGTGTGTGGGTAGAGTCCTGTCAGTGTGTGGGTAGAGTCCAGTGAGTGTGTGGGTAGAGTCCAGTCAGTGGGTTGACAGTCAGTTTGTGGGTAGAGTCCAGTCAGTGTGTGGGTAGAGTCCAGTGAGTGTGTTGACAGTCTGTGTGTGGGTAGAGTCCTTTCAGTGTGTTGACAGTCAGTGTGTGGCTTGAGTCCAGTCAGAGTGTGGGTAGAGTCCAGTCAGTGTTTGGGTAGAGTCCAGTCAGTGTGTTGACAGTCAGTGTGTGTGTAGAGTCCAGTCAGTGTGTGGTTAGAGTCCAGTGAGTGTGTGGGTAGAGTCCAGTCAGTCGGTTGACAGTCAGTGTGTGGGTAGAGTCCATTCAGTGTGTGGGTAGAGTCCAGTGAGTGTGTGGGTAGAGTCCAGTCATTGTGTTGACAGTCAGTGTGTGGGTAGAGTCCAGTGAGTGTGTGGGTAGAGTCCAGTCAGTGTGTAGACAGTCAGTGTGTGGGTAGAGTCCAGTGCGTGTGTGGGTAGAGTCCAGTCAGTGTGTTTACAGTCAGTGTGTGGGTAGAGTCCAGTGAGTGTGTGGGTAGAGTCCAGTCAGTGTGTTGACAGTCAGAGTGTGGGTAGAGTCCAGTCAGTGTGTGGTTAGAGTCCAGTGAGTGTGTGGGTAGAGTCCAGTCAGTCGGTTGACAGTCAGTGTGTGGGTACAGTCCATTCAGTGTGTGGGTAGAGTCCAGTGAGTGTGTGGGTAGAGTCCAGTCATTGTGTTGACAGTCAGTGTGTGGGTAGAGTCCAGTGAGTGTGTGGGTAGAGTCCAGTCAGTGTGTAGACAGTCAGTGTGTGGGTAGAGTCCAGTGAGTGTGTGGGTAGAGTCCAGTCAGTGTGTTTACAGTCAGTGTGTGGGTAGAGTCCAGTGAGTGTGTGGGTAGAGTCCAGTCAGTGGGTTGACAGTCAGTTTGTGCGTAGAGTCCAGTCAGTGTGTGGGTAGAGTCCAGTGAGTGTGTGGGTAGAGTCCAGTCAGTGTGTGGGTAGAGTCCAGTCAGTTTGTGGGTAGAGTCCAGTCAGTATGAGGGCAGTCAATGTGTGGGTAGAGTCCAGTCAGTGTGTGGGTAGAGTCCAGTCAGTGTGTTGACAGTCAGTGTGTGGGTAGAGTCCAGTCAGTGTTTTGACAGTCAGTGTGTGGGTAGACTCCAGTCATTGTGTGGGTAGAGTCCAGTGAGTTTGTGGGTAAAGTCCAGTCAGTGTTTTGACAGTAAGTGTGTGGGAAGAGTCCAGTCAGTGTGTTGACAGTCAGTGTGTGGGTATAGTCCAGTCAGTGTGTGGGTAGAGTCCAGTCAGTGTGTTGACAGTCGGTGTGTGGGTAGACTCCAGTCAGTGTGTGGGTAGAGTCCAGTGAGTTTGTGGGTAAAGTCCAGTCAGTGTGTTGACAGTAAGTGTGTGGGTAGACTCCAGTCATTGTGTGGGTAGAGTCCAGTGAGTTTGTGGGTAAAGTCCAGTCAGTGTTTTGACAGTAAGTGTGTGGGTAGAGTCCAGTCAGTGTGTTGACAGTCAGTGTGTGGGTAGAGTCCAGTCAGCGTGTTGACAGACAGTGTGTGGGTAGTCCAGTCAGTGTGTGGGTAGAGTCCAGTCAGTGTGTGGGTAGAGTCCAGTCAGTGTGTTGACAGTCAGTGTGTGGGTAGAGTCCAGTCAGTGTGTGGGTAGAGTCCAGTGAGTGTTTGGGTAAAGTCCAGTCAGTGTTGACAGTCAGTGTGTGGTTAGTGTCCAGTCAGTGTTTGGGTAAAGTCCAGTCAGAGTGTTGACAGTCAGTGTGTGGTTAGTGTCCAGTCAGTGTGTGGGTAGAGTCCAGTCAGTGTGTTGACACACGTGGTGTGTGGAGACTCCAGTCAGTGTGTGGGTAGAGTCCAGTGAGTTTGTGGGTAAAGTCCAGTCAGTGTGTTGACATTAAGTGTGTGGGTAGAGTCCAGTCAGTGTGTTGACAGTCAGTGTGTGGGTAGAATCCAGTCAGCGTGTTGACAGACAGTGTGTGGGTAGTCCAGTCAGTGTGTGGGTAGAGTCCAGTCAGTGTGTGTGTAGAGTCCAGTCAGTGTGTTGACAGTCAGTGTGTGGGTAGAGTCCAGTCAGGGTGTGGGTAGAGTCCAGTGAGTGTTTGGGTAAAGTCCAGTCAGTGTGTTGACAGTCAGTGTGTGTAGAGTCCAGTCAGTGTGTGGTTAGAGTCCAGTGAGTGTGTGGGTAGAGTCCAGTCAGTCGGTTGACAGTCAGTGTGTGGGTAGAGTCCATTCAGTGTGTGGGTAGAGTCCAGTGAGTGTGTGGGTAGAGTCCAGTCATTGTGTTGACAGTCAGTGTGTGGGTAGAGTCCAGTGAGTGTGTGGGTAGAGTCCAGTCAGTGTGTAGACAGTCAGTGTGTGGGTAGAGTCCAGTGCGTGTGTGGGTAGAGTCCAGTCAGTGTGTTTACAGTCAGTGTGTGGGTAGGAGTCCAGTCGGTGTGTGGGTAGAGTCCAGTCAGTGTGTTGACAGTCAGTGTGTGGGTAGACTCCAGTCATTGTGTGGGTAGAGTCCAGTGAGTTTGTGGGTAAAGTCCAGTCAGTGTTTTGACAGTAAGTGTGTGGGTAGAGTCCAGTCAGTGTGTTGACAGTCAGTGTGTGGGTATAGTCCAGTCAGTGTGTGGGTAGAGTCCAGTCAGTGTGTTGACAGTCGGTGTGTGGGTAGACTCCAGTCAGTGTGTGGGTAGAGTCCAGTGAGTTTGTGGGTAAAGTCCAGTCAGTGTGTTGACAGTAAGTGTGTGGGTAGAGTCCAGTCAGTGTGTTGACAGTCAGTGTGTGGGTAGAGTCCAGTCAGCGTGTTGACAGACAGTGTGTGGGTAGTCCAGTCAGTGTGTGGGTAGAGTCCAGTCAGTGTGTGGGTAGAGTCCAGTCAGTGTGTTGACAGTCAGTGTGTGGGTAGAGTCCAGTCAGTGTGTGGGTAGAGTCCAGTGAGTGTTTGGGTAAAGTCCAGTCAGAGTGTTGACAGTCAGTGTGTGGTTAGTGTCCAGTCAGTGTTTGGGTAAAGTCCAGTCAGAGTGTTGACAGTCAGTGTGTGGTTAGTGTCCAGTCAGTGTGTGGGTAGAGTCCAGTCAGTGTGTTGACAGTCAGTGTGTGGGTAGAGTCCAGTCTGTTTGTGGGTAGAGTCCAGTCAGTATGAGGGCAGTCAATGTGTGGGTAGAGTCCAGTCAGTGTGTGGGTAGAGTCCAGTCAGTGTGTTGACAGTCAGTGTGTGGGTAGAGTCCAGTCAGTGTTTTGACAGTCAGTGTGTGGGTAGACACCAGTCATTGTGTGGGTAGAGTCCAGTGAGTGTGTGGGTAGAGTCCAGTGAGTGTGTGGGTAGAGCCCAGTCAGTGTGTTGACAGTCAGTGTGTGGGTATAGTCCAGTCAGTGTGTGGGTAGAGTCCAGTCAGTGTGTTGACAGTCGGTGTGTGGGTAGACTCCAGTCAGTGTGTGGGTAGAGTCCAGTGAGTTTGTGGGTAAAGTCCAGTCAGTGTGTTGACAGTAAGTGTGTGGGTAGAGTCCAGTCAGTGTGTTGACAGTCAGTGTGTGGGTAGAGTCCAGTCAGCGTGTTGACAGACAGTGTGTGGGTAGTCCAGTCAGCGTGTGGGTAGAGTCCAGTCAGTGTGTGGGTAGAGTCCAGTCAGTGTGTTGACAGTCAGTGTGTGGGTAGAGTCCAGTCAGTGTGTGGGTAGAGTCCAGTGAGTGTTTGGGTAAAGTCCAGTCAGAGTGTTGACAGTCAGTGTGTGGTTAGTGTCCAGTCAGTGTGTGGTTAGAGTCCAGTCAGTGTGTTGAAAGTCAGTGTGTGGGTAGAGTCCAGTGAGTGTGTGGGTAGAGTCCAGTCAGTGTGTTGACAGTCAGTGTGTGGGTAGAGTCCAGTCAGTGTGTGGGTAGAGTCCAGTGAGTGTGTGGGTAGAGTCCAGTCAGTGGGTTGACAGTCAGTTTGTGGGTAGAGTCCAGTCAGTGTGTGGGTAGAATCCAGTGAGTGTGTGGGTAGAGTCCAGTCAGTGTGTGGGTAGAGTCCAGTCAGTTTGTGGGTAGAGTCCAGTCAGTATGAGGGCAGTCAATGTGTGGGTAGTGTCCAGTCAGTGTGTGGGTAGAGTCCAGTCAGTGTGTTGACAGTCAGTGTGTGGGTAGAGTCCAGTGAGTGTGTGGGTAGAGTCCAGTCAGTGTGTTGACAGTCAGTGTGGGTAGAGTCCTGTCAGTGTGTGGGTAGAGTCCAGTGAGTGTGTGGGTAGAGTCCAGTCAGTGGGTTGACAGTCTGTTTGTGGGTAGAGTCCAGTGAGTGTGTGGGTAGAGTCCAGTGAGTGTGTGGGTAGAGTCCAGTCAGTGTGTGGGTAGAGTCCAGTCAGTTTGTGGGTAGAGTCCAGTCAGTATGAGGGCAGTCCAATGTGTGGGGTAGAGTCCAGTCAGTGTGTGGGTAGAGTCCAGTCAGTGTGTTGACAGTCAGTGTGTGGGTAGAGTCCAGTCAGTGTTTTGACAGTAAGTGTGTGGGTAGAGTCCAGTCAGTGTTTTGACAGTCAGTGTGTGGGTAGAGTCCAGTCAGTGTGTGGGTAGAGTCCAGTCAGTGTGTTGACAGTCGGTGTGTGGGTAGACTCCAGTCAGTGTGTGGGTAGAGTCCCGTGAGTTTGTGGGTAAAGTCCAGTCAGTGTGTTGACAGTAAGTGTGTGGGTAGAGTCCAGTCAGTGTGTTGACAGCCAGTGTGTGGATAAAGTCCAGTCAGTGTGTGGGTAGAGTCCAGTGAGTGTGTGGGTAGAGCCCAGTCAGTGTGTTGAAAGACAGTGTGTGGGTAGAGTCCAGTCAGTGTGTGGGTAGAGTCCAGTTATTGTGTTGACAGTCAGTGTGTAGGTAGAGTCCAGTCAGTGTGTGGGTAGAGTCCAGTCAGTGTGTTGACAGTCAGTGTGTGGGTAGAGTCCAGTGAGTGTGTGGGTAAAGTCCAGTCAGTGTGTTGACAGTCAGTGTGTGGGTAGAGCCAAATGAGTGTGTGGGTAGAGTCCAGTCAGTGTGTTGACAGTCAGTGTGTGGGTAGAGTCTAGTGAATGTGTGGGCAGAGTCCAGTCAGTGTGTGACAGTCAGTGTGTGGGTAGAGTCCAGTGAGTGTGTTGGTAGAGTCCAGTCAGTGGGTTGACAGTCAGTGTGTGGGTAGAGTCCAGTCAGTGTGTGGGTAGAGTCCAGTCAGTGTGTTGACAGTCGGTGTGTGGGTAGACTCCAGTCAGTGTGTGGGTAGAGTCCCGTGAGTTTGTGGGTAAAGTCCAGTCAGTGTGTTGACAGTAAGTGTGTGGGTAGAGTCCAGTCAGTGTGTTGACAGTCAGTGTGTGGGTAGAGTCCAGTCAGTGTGTGGGTAGAGTCCAGTGAGTGTGTGGGTAGAGTCCAGTCAGTGGGTTGACAGTCAGTTTGTGGGTAGAGTCCAGTCAGTGTGTGGGTAGAATCCAGTGAGTGTGTGGGTAGAGTCCAGTCAGTGTGTGGGTAGAGTCCAGTCAGTTTGTGGGTAGAGTCCAGTCAGTATGAGGGCAGTCAATGTGTGGGTAGTGTCCAGTCAGTGTGTGGGTAGAGTCCAGTCAGTGTGTTGACAGTCAGTGTGTGGGTAGAGTCCAGTGAGTGTGTGGGTAGAGTCCAGTCAGTGTGTTGACAGTCAGTGTGGGTAGGAGTCCTGTCAGTGTGTGGGTAGAGTCCAGTGAGTGTGTGGGTAGAGTCCAGTCAGTGGGTTGGACAGTCTGTTTGTGGGTAGAGTCCAGTGAGTGTGTGGGTAGAGTCCAGTGAGTGTGTGGGTAGAGTCCAGTCAGTGTGTGGGTAGAGTCCAGTCAGTTTGTGGGTAGAGTCCAGTCAGTATGAGGGCAGTCAATGTGTGGGTAGAGTCCAGTCAGTGTGTGGGTAGAGTCCAGTCAGTGTGTTGACAGTCAGTGTGTGGGTAGAGTCCAGTCAGTGTTTTGACAGTAAGTGTGTGGGTAGAGTCCAGTCAGTGTTTTGACAGTCAGTGTGTGGGTAGAGTCCAGTCAGTGTGTGGGTAGAGTCCAGTCAGTGTGTTGACAGTCGGTGTGTGGGTAGACTCCAGTCAGTGTGTGGGTAGAGTCCGTGAGTTTGTGGGTAAAGTCCAGTCAGTGTGTTGACAGTAAGTGTGTGGGTAGGAGTCCAGTCAGTGTGTTGACAGCCAGTGTGTGGATAAAGTCCAGTCAGTGTGTGGGTAGAGTCCAGTGAGTGTGTGGGTAGAGCCCAGTCAGTGTGTTGAAAGACAGTGTGTGGGTAGAGTCCAGTCAGTGTGTGGGTAGAGTCCAGTTATTGTGTTGACAGTCAGTGTGTAGGTAGAGTCCAGTCAGTGTGTGGGTAGAGTCCAGTCAGTGTGTTGACAGTCAGTGTGTGGGTAGAGTCCAGTGAGTGTGTGGGTAAAGTCCAGTCAGTGTGTTGACAGTCAGTGTGTGGGTAGAGCCAAATGAGTGTGTGGGTAGAGTCCAGTCAGTGTGTTGACAGTCAGTGTGTGGGTAGAGTCTAGTGAATGTGTGGGCAGAGTCCAGTGAGTGTGTGACAGTCAGTGTGTGGGTAGGAGTCCAGTGAGTGTGTTGGTAGAGTCCAGTCAGTGGGTTGACAGTCAGTGTGTGGGTAGAGTCCAGTCAGTGTGTGGGTAGAGTCCAGTCAGTGTGTTGACAGTCGGTGTGTGGGTAGACTCCAGTCAGTGTGTGGGTAGAGTCCGTGAGTTTGTGGGTAGCAAGTCCAGTCAGTGTGTTGACAGTAAGTGTGTGGGTAGAGTCCAGTCAGTGTGTTGACAGCCAGTGTGTGGATAAAGTCCAGTCAGTGTGTGGGTAGAGTCCAGTGAGTGTGTGGGTAGAGCCCAGTCAGTGTGTTGAAAGACAGTGTGTGGGTAGAGTCCAGTCAGTGTGTGGGTAGAGTCCAGTTATTGTGTTGACAGTCAGTGTGTAGGTAGAGTCCAGTCAGTGTGTGGGTAGAGTCCAGTCAGTGTGTTGACAGTCAGTGTGTGGGTAGAGTCCAGTGAGTGTGTGGGTAAAGTCCAGTCAGTGTGTTGACAGTCAGTGTGTGGGTAGAGTCCAATGAGTGTGTGGGTAGAGTCCAGTCAGTGTGTTGACAGTCAGTGTGTGGGTAGAGTCTAGTGAATGTGTGGGCAGAGTCCAGTCAGTGTGTGACAGTCAGTGTGTGGGTAGAGTCCAGTGAGTGTGTTGGTAGAGTCCAGTCAGTGGGTTGACAGTCAGTGTGTGGGTAGAGTCCAGTCAGTGTGTGGGTAGAGTCCAGTCAGTATGTGGGCAGTCAGTGTGTGGGTAGAGTCCAGTCAGTGTGTTGACAGTCAGTGTGTGGCTTGAGTCCAGTCAGAGTGTGGGTAGAGTCCAGTCAGTGTTTGGGTAGAGTCCAGTCAGTGTGTTGACAGTCAGTGTGTGGGTAGAGTCCAGTCAGTGTGTGGGTAGAGTCCAGGCAGTGTGTTGACAGTCTGTGTGTGGGTAGAGTCCAGTCAGTGTGTTGACAGTCAGTGTGTGGCTTGAGTCCAGTCAGAGTGTGGGTAGAGTCCAGTCAGTGTTTGGGTAGAGTCCAGTCAGTGTGTTGACAGTCAGTGTGTGGGTAGAGTCCAGTCAGTGTGTGGTTAGAGTCCAGTGAGTGTGTGGGTAGAGTCCAGTCAGTCGGTTGACAGTCAGTGTGTGGGTAGAGTCCATTCAGTGTGTGGGTAGAGTCCAGTGAGTGTGTGGGTAGAGTCCAGTCATTGTGTTGACAGTCCGTGTGTGGGTAGAGTCCAGTGAGTGTGTGGGTAGAGACCAGTCAGTGTGTAGACAGTCAGTGTGTGGGTAGAGTCCCGTGAGTGTGTGGGTAGAGTCCAGTCAGTGTGTTTACAGTCAGTGTGTGGGTAGAGTCCAGTGAGTGTGTGGGTAGAGTCCAGTCAGTGTGTTGACAGTCAGAGTGTGGGTAGATTCCAGTCAGTGTGTGGTTAGAGTCCAGTGAGTGTGTGGGTAGAGTCCCAGTGACAGGTCAGTTTGTGGGTGAGTCCAGTCGGTGTGTGGGTACAGTCCATTCAAGTGTGGGTAGAGTCCAGTGAGTGTGTGGGTAGGAGTCCAGTCATTGTGTTGACAGTCAGTGTGTGGGTAGAGTCCAGTGAGGTGTGTGGGTAGAGTCCAGTCAGTGTGTAGACAGTCAGTGTGTGGGGTAGAGTCCAGTGAGTGTGTGGGTGAGTCCAGTCAGTGTGTTTACAGTCAGTGTGTGGGTAGAGTCCAGTGAGTGTGTGGGTAGAGTCCAGTCAGTGGGTTGACAGTCAGTTTGGGCGTAGAGTCCAGTCAGTGTGTGGGTAGAGTCCAGTGAGTGTGTGGGTGAGAGTCCAGTCAGTGTGTGGGTAGAGTCCAGTCAGTTTGTGGGTAAAGTCCAGTCAGTGTGTTGACAGTAAGTGTGTGGGTAGAGTCCAGTCAGTGTGTTTACAGTCCAGTGTGTGTGGGTAGAGTCCAGTCAGCGTGTTGACAGACAGTGTGTGGGGTAGTCCAGTCAGTGTGTGGGTAGAGTCCAGTCAGTGTGTTGACAGTCGGTGTGTGGGTAGACTCCAGTCAGTGTGTGGGTAGAGTCCAGTGAGTTTGTGGGTAAAGTCCAGTCAGTGTGTTGACAGTAAGTGTGTGGGTAGAGTCCAGTCAGTGTGTTTACAGTCAGTGTGTGGGTAGAGTCCAGTCAGCGTGTTGACAGACAGTGTGTGGGTAGTCCAGTCAGTGTGTGGGTAGAGTCCAGTCAGTGTGTTGACAGTCAGTGTGTGGGTAGAGTCCAGTCAGTGTGTAGGTAGAGTCCAGTGAGTGTTTGGGTAAAGTCCAGTCAGAGTGTTGACAGTCAGTGTGTGGTTAGTGTCCAGTCAGTGTGTGGGTAGAGTGTGTTGACAGTCAGTGTGTGGGTAGAGTCTAGTGAGTGTGTGGGTAGAGTCCAGTCAGTGTGTTGACAGTCAATGTGTGGGTAGAGTCCAGTCAGTGTGTGGGTAGAGTCCAGTGTGTGTGTGGGTAGAGTCCAGTGTGTGGGTAGAGGTCCAGTGACTGTGTGGGTGAGTCCAGTCAGTGTGCACACTGGGTGAGAGTCCAGTCAAGTGTGTGGGCTCACAGTGTGAAGTCCAGTCTGCTGTGTCCAGGTGAGGAGGTCCAGTCAGTGTCCACAGTGTGGGTGAGTCCAGTCAGTGTGTGGACTCTTGTAGACTGAGTCCAGGCCATTCCGTGTCGGGCTAGAGTCTAGTCAGTTAGAGGAAGTAGATCAGTCCCACAGTGACGGTGTACAGTGACTTCCAGTGAGAGTACCCAATGTCAGGTGTACCGTGGGTAGTCACTGGATCCAGTCGTGTGTGGTGAGTCCAGTGAGCTGTGTGACGTACAGACTGTTACCCACAGTGACTGTGAGTCCCCTGGGTGTGATCAGTCAGTGCTACCCACAGTAGGCTGTGTGCCACAGTGTGACTTAGTCCAGGGCTGTGAGTGGTCTCCTGGAGGATCTACCAGTGACTGTGTGGGTAAAGTCCAGTCAGTGTGGCAGGTGAGGTCCGGTCAGTGTGTGGGTAGAGAGTCCAGTCAGGTGTCACACTGGTGTGACAACACAGTGTGACTCTACCCACACCTGACTGGGACTCTACCCACAACTGACTGGACTCCATTCCCACACACTATGGCTGGACTCTTCCCACAGTCACTGACTGGGACTCTTCCCACACTCACTGTGCCACACGACTCTACCTCTGACACACACTGACTGGACTCTACCCACAGTC